>PVJS01029846.1:0-24501 GCA_004027185.1 Glis glis
CCACTACCACCCCACCCCTGCAACCTAGAGAAGAGACAAAGAATCAGTAGCTGTGAGAGAGAAGGAGAGGAAGCCTCACCAACTGTGGAGGAGCCAGGCAATGCCAGCACACCCCGGCCGCCCAGGCACACGTGGGCGCGCTCACCGCTGCTGCCACCGCGGTATGACAAGGAGGTTTGTGCCTTCAGAGGAGCGCCAAATCCAATGATGCTAATTGCATTGCAGATTTCTAGCATCATTAGCAATTCTTAAAATTACATTTGCCCTGCTCGAGTTCTCTATTTCCAGCCTGGTAGATGGAGGGGGCAGGTCTCTAACGGGGAGATGGGTTACAGGGAAATTCAATTGGACACGTTGGCTTCAGGTGTGCTGGTGGAGGCTGCCCTCAGGGATTCCCAGCCTCAGAAAAATGCTTGTTTGTCTTATTTTAAATGCTGATTGCCGGGAGAATAAACAAAACCCGCAGCTAAATGGGCCTTAAAGGAACACTGGGAATTTTGGAAAGAAAAAAAGCCTTACAGAGGAACAGTTGGAACTAGCCCTGTGGGTCCTGTGGTGACAAGCTCCATCCAACCACCCCCAGCGATGGAGTAACTTGTGTCTGAAATAGTTGGTGTAGAAACAGCCACTCTCCTTTTGTTTGTTTGTATTTAAAACGAATGAAGAAAATCCAGACGAATTGGTGTTTTTGCTGTGTTTGTTTGTTTCCTTAAAGAGAACATATTTGCTCATTAGGAAAGCTAGACAGCCAGCTCCAGAAACAAAAGCCCCAAGTCCATGTCCCCCCTGAGCTGCGGCAAGGACACTTGGCCCCGACATGCCCCAGCCCAGCATCTCTGTACTGTTGGGGAGCTAACGGAGCACCCCAGGAGGAGAGCTAAGGTCAGGATCAGCCTCTCCCAAGGCTATAGGCCCTGACCCTGGGGTAGGCTCTGTGGGTAGGGCTTCCATTGGGGAATTCTTAAGAGCCCACCAACACACCCCCTACCTGGGTGGCCTCAACTCTGGATCTAGCAAGAAAGGGGGTCAGCTCCTGGGTATTTTTTCCAAGAATTTATCCCAGGTAATTGAATCACTAAGCCTATATATAAATATAGACAGACACACACACACACACACACACACATACACACATACATACACACGCTTATAAATATGTATTATATATATATAGCTCTATGTAAAAGCACACCCATAGAGGGAATGTATAGCTTCTAATTGGCCCATCTTCTCAAAATAATTAAGCCAGTTTTAATGAAATACTGTTTAAGGTGGCTGGCAAGCAAAAGAGCCATCCTTAGCAGAGCATTAATAGACAGACTTGGGGGCGACTAGCTGCAGTCATACTCATAGCATTGGTAAACGAGCTTGGTTCTCCACCAGGGTCCAAGGACCAAAGGGTCAGGAGCGCACAGGGGCCACCATGAGCCCAGGCATCTCCTATGCACTGTAGCAGATGGTCCTTGGAGCGGCTGTGGTATTCACAGTCCTGAGCTGGAGGAAGGGTTTGCCCACCCTCAAAGGTTCCCAGCAGGAAGGCAACCAAGTCCATCACTTCAGTACATGGAATAGGAAGGTGTCCAACTAGGACACTGGTGCGGCCTTCAGAGCCCCCTGTAGTGTCCTAGGGTGATGCTGGGAACGGGGTGGAATGGCGATCAGAATTTCCCTTTTGTTGTTCTAGATTCCATCTGTAGGGCAACTTGTCAACCTGGTGACATCAATAAAATAGCACATAGGATTATTCAAAGGTGTTAATATTTAAATTCTTAAACTGAGGGTAGCCATTCTCTAACAGCACATAGATAATACTACAGAACAAAACCAGAAATGTAGCTAGAACTCTTATGCTTCTGCAGCAGGAAGCATTTAGAGGCAAGGAATAGTTGGTATGTAGTCAAAGGCACGGTTTACCAGGTCTCCCCCTGAGAAATCTTTACAAGCTGTACTTTCAACAAATGCAACAAGAGGGACTTGCTGCCACGTGCAGGGCCTTGCCACTGCGATGGCATGGCAGCATTTGGTGTCTTAGACTACTTCCTGGACAGAAGGGGCCTGTAGAAGAGCCCCGCTGTAGCAGTGAGGACGCTGATGCTCCCCAGTGTCCTGTGGCTTGGCCACATCCTGAATCCCTCCTCAAGGGAGGAGTCTTGGGAGAAGACAGTAAGCCAAGTGCCCTCTTGTCCTTTCCTCGTGGAGAGGAAAGGTCCATATGCGATGGCTCAGGGACGGTCTCTCCTAATCCCAACCAAGGAGGGAAAAACAGGTGACTTAATTTCTGCAAGATCAGCTTAGTGACAGACCACAGCAGAGGCTTCGATTTGACAATAAGGCCCACCATTGACTGAGCCCTTTTTGTCAGGAGGGAACTTTATCTACGTAACAGTTCATAATCTTCATCTGAGGTAGGTAGTGGTAGTATTGCTATTTTATGGAACAGGAAACTGAGGCTTCGGAAGTTGCGCACCTTGCCCACAGTCCTGGCGCACTCGGGACTCTGGCCTGGATCTGGTAACCTCCCATGCACCCTCTGCCTCTCTCCTCTGCTAACCGGTTACTTTCTGCTCTGTCCAGGGTCTCTGGCTCACGTTGGAATTCCCACCACCTTCCCAGGCTGCACCCTCAGGGGAGAGCAGCGCGCTCACAGCACGCAGATATCTTACTTACCAGTCAAGGCAACGTCTGGGGAAGAAGGAATTGTTTGGGACTCACTTTCAGATTCTAGGCCCTGGCGAGGAAGAGAACGCCTGAAGCAAGCGTGCTTTCAGCTCAAAGAGGGAAGAGAAGGGCCTGGCTTGGCTCAAGGCCTGATTCTCCAGAATGCGGAAAGGGAAGGGAGCCTTGGTGTGGGAGAGGGGACCCGGACCACCGAAACCCGCGCCACCAAGGAGTCCAGGAAAAGGAAGCTCGGTGTGGTGGGGGACAGGGGCGCAGGGAACCCCCAGCCCAGCGGGACCAAGGAGCCCTTTGCCTGGATGCGTTAGAGGAAATTGCACGGCGTATAAATGGGGTTGCAGACCGGAGGTGAGGGGACAGTGGGTGACTCTGCAGCGGGGAGACTTGGTTGGGGTTTGAGAAGCAATCGGGGCTCCCTGGGGTCCTGAGGAGGGGAAGTGGCGTGGGCCGAACGTGGAGGGGACCCGGGTCGCTGCTGCTCCGAGGGGCGCGGCCCGGGTTGCATGGCTGCCCAGCGTCGTGACTCGCGGGCCGGCGCTCCGACCCTCCCGCTGGGTCCCCGCAGCCCCTCCAGGCCACCGCCGAGGCGCCCGCCATGCGGGCATGATCCCTAGCAAGTCTGCACCCCAGCCGTGTACTGATGCCACTCCACGCAAATGAGTCACTAATACGCCGGGAGCGAACACGCCTGGCCCTTCGGTGTTCCACCGGGGCACGATTCCCTTCGCGGGCAGGACAGCGCCAGGCCTTCCCAGGAGGGCAGCGGTGCTTCGGGTGCGAGGGCAAACCCTGACCCGGGTGGAAAGCGCGCAACGCCGCGGCGCTGGCGAGTCCCCCTGCGGCCGGCTGGGCCGCGAGGACGTTCCTGTGGCGCCACCTAGTGTCCGAGGCGCAGACGACGCCCGGCGCGGGCTGCCAGGGCGGCTGAGGCCGGCCCTCGCTCGGCCTGGCCTCCAATGGGGCCGTCATCGTGGGGGGCTCCTGCCTGTGGGCCAGAGGCACCCTTCCGCCGGGCAGTGGCCCACAGGCCTCTCTTCCTGCTGTCTCCAAAACCTAAATAGAAAATTTGCCAGAATGAACGGAAGGAATGACGCTGCCTTTCTATGAGACGTCCATGAGGTGATGTCTGGTTTTTCCTAAATACAATGGCAAGTCGATTATTAATCCATCCAGAAAAAATATAGATGCTGTCATCGTACAAACGTAAGTCCTCGAGCAGAACTGAGCCTCGGACCATCTGGAGGTGCTGCATCTGAGAAACACTGCACTAGAACTTTGAGTGGGACAGAGAAGTATCCTTGTTTGTTAGTTAATGGTCAGTGAAGGCCTTCTGAGAAGAGTCTGCAGTAGAAAGCAAAGAATAACGATCCGGGAGCCAGGAGGCTAGAGTTCTGACATGGGCCCTGCTCCTGGCTATCTGTGTGACCTTCACCAGGGGAAGACAGCGTGTATCTGTCATCTCACAACGATGCTGTGACGTCCAGATTATTATTTCCATGTGACAGATGAAGGAATAGGGGCTCGAGGAGTTTGCAAGGACAGCAGCCACACTAGGCTCCAACTCTGAACTGGCCTGTTCCTCTAATCAGACGCAGGGTCCCTCTGAACTCTGGCTTCTTTGTCTATACACAAAGGGGGCTGTACCAAGTGTTCACTGGGTCCCTTCCAGATACAGCAAACTGTGATTGTAAGGTTTCACTGTACCTTAAAACCCAGTTTTAGAGCTCACAAACCCCGTGGTGATAACAAAAGGACCTTTAAAAAGGATTTATCCACCTATAAAAACCATTGGATTTTATTTTCAGCTATCGGCAAAAGAACACCAAAACAAATGTATTGGAACATCAAATCTCTTTTAAAATTTAGGACAACGAGGAAAGAGGAGAAAAAAATCTGCACAGAGAGGGCAGGGACTGAAGACCACAGAGTCCGGTGGCTGCAACCGGACTGCAGGGCACTGCTTATCTGGAGCCACTGGCCTCCCAGGGGATAAGTGCCTTCTGACAATTGTTTAGACTTGATAAACCTACAGCCAACAGTTTATCTGGTTACCAGTTCAGATCTGTACAGAACTAGATGAAGGTGTCCAGCGCATTTGCAATAACCTCAAAGATAAAGCCTTCCTATCTGAGGCAGTTTATCTCCCCTTCAAGGGTCATGCTGCCCAGTAACTGCCACCTTCAGCAGGAAGGGGAGGGACACTTTAGCACAGGGCTCAGAATGGGCCTGGCCTGTTTTGAACCCTCTCTCCCTGCTAACCCTGATGGGTCACCTGCCTGAGAACAAGGTCACTCTGCTTTTGTCTGGAAAACCTGGGGAAAGATGTTGGCAAAGAAAGTAAGGAACTGAGCAGCTGGACCCAAAGCCAAGGTCACCTACCTCAGAGGTCACTGTTTTGAGGTTGTTTGTTTTGTGGCACTGGAGATGGAACCCAGAGGCATTCTACCACCGAGCTATACCCCAGCCCTTTTCATTTTCTAATTTTGAAACAGGGTCCCACTAAGTTGCTGAGGCTGGCCTCAAGCCTTAGATCCTTCTGTATCAGCCTCCAAAGTACTGAAATTACAGGTATGTGCCACTGCGCCCAGCTAGAGGTCACGGTTTTCCTTGTGGGCTGTTCCTCTACCTACTGGGACAAGCTAAAGAAACGTCAAACCTCCCCAGCAAAGATAAGACGGTGAGCTGCAGCTCAGAGGGTCTCCAACCCTGCTGGGCCACAGACTCACGTTACCCAAAGCAAGTTAAAACTTCTTTGCACCTACCTTGGTAACCTCAACTCTAAAATCAGTGGTTGAGCTAAATAATCTCTAAGAGGCTCTAGAGCTATTTTATGAACCTGATTCAAACCAGAAGGACCCCTTTAGGGTGTACGAGAGGCCAGAGGTTTCACTGACGCACCATCTTGCATTCTTCCTCAGGTCCTCTTTGTCTAGCCCCACACACACCTCTCTCCTTCCCTGGCTGCATCCCTCCAGCTGCAGACTCCGTCCCACTGTCTGTCAGCGACTGGTTCTGCCAGGCTGGTTATGGAGCACAGTGGAGACCCTGACCTCATAAAGCAGCCCGACTGGGAGGACCACAGAGGACTTCCCTTGGGTTCATAGACATGACCTTAATCTTTCATCTGTCACCTAAAAGTAAAACCAGGCCAGGGGTGCAGCTCAGTGATAGATTGCACCCATGTGCCTAGCATGCTTGAGGACCTGGGTTCCATCCCCAGAACCGGGGGTTAAAAAAAAGTGAAGCCACCTGTTGCTCATCCTCCTTCCACTCTCTCACCTTCCCACTGGCAGACTCTGCTTTAAAAATGTTCTGATGGAGCCAGACCCAGGGATACACACCTGTAATCCCAGTACTTGGAAGGCTGAGGCAGGAGAATTCCAAGTTCGAGGTCAGCCTCAGCAACTTAGTGAGACCCTGTTTCAAAAATTTTTTTAAATGTTTTTAATGTTTTATTTTTGTGTGCTTTTGTTTTGTTTTGTTGGTGGTAAGGATTGAACCCAGGAGCATTCTACCTCCAAGCTATACCCCAGACCTTTTTATTTTTTATTTTGAAACAGGGTCTTGCTAAGTTGCTGAGACTGGCCTCCAACCTGAGATCCTCCTGTCTCAGCCTCCCAAGTACTGGGATTACAGGCATGCACCACCAAAAAAAAAAAAAAATGTTTTTAAAAGAGGCTGGGTGAGCCGGGCATGGTGGCACATGCCTATAATTCCAGTATGTGGGAGACTGAGACAAGAGGATCGCAGATTCAAGGCCAGCTTCAGCAATTTAGCAAGACCCTCAGCAACTTAGCAATATCCTGTTTCAAAAAAAAAAAAGGATTGGGGATGTAGCTTGAAGGTAGAATACCTCTAGGTTCAATCCCCAGTACCCTCCAAAAAATAGGGCTGGGGTGTAGCTCAGAGGTAGAACCCCTCAGGGTTAAATCACAGTATCATAAATAGATAAATAGATAATAAATAAATAAATAAATAGTTCTGGTGCAGAATGGTGAGAATTTTCCCTAAACAAGACCACTGGGGGTCACATTCTGAGCGACCCCAGTCTCCCACAGGCCTCCCTTACCTTCCACCAAAGGAGCAATTGCTCCAGTTAGCAAAGCAATTCACTCAACAGGATAGCAACCAAGTCTTATCTTCTACTACCCTGAAGCCCTGGCCTCACACCATCTATCTCTCTCTCTCTCTCTCTCTCTCTCTCTCTCTCTCTGTCTGTCTTTTTTAACCCTACAGTGGCCTTTTGGGGGCCCACAACTGAGCTGTATTCCATGGAAAGAACTGTCAAAAGGAAAAGAATGAAGCACTGTTTTTCTAAGAGATTTTTCTCCCTCTAGAGACTCAAAATGAACTAGGACTCTCATACCTTATTTTTACTTTGGATAGATGGGGATGTAGCTCGGTGGTAGAGCACTTGCCTAGCATGTACAAGGCCTAGAGTTCAATCCCCAGTACTGAAAAAGAGAGAGAGAGAGTACCCCCCTTTTCCTGAAAGAAGTCCTAGAGGGTGGAGGCAACCCTTTAGTAGTGGCAGCATCACAGGCTTTTTCCAGGCACCCTGTGGTGCTGGCCTCACAGTAGGTATTAATTAGGTGCTGGAGAATTGAGTGAGCCGGTGCAGTTCTGGTGGACTTATACAGTGCACTGGATTACAAAACTAGATGCCAGCAAAGCCTAGCACACCAGCCTTGCGACCCGCCACTTCCCTCTCTGCCTAGCTGCAGGCCAAAGCGATGGCGGGGATCTGAGCTGCACCCCCTGCAGAAGCCCTTCTCCTGACCCCCGTGCCAGGGCCTCAGTTTTGTGTCTTCCCTCTGGCCTGTGATTCACAGCAGATATTAGAAAAGAAATGGCATCCTTCAATTCTTTTAACCATTTCTCTTATCTTTACAGGGTTCTTATTAGGCAGTATCTGTGAACTTATTTATGTGATGTCATGCTAGGAAGCAGTGTTGTCAACGTGCCGCTTTCCACGAGCACTAAATTCAATATAAATAAGAGCCAAATAAATGCCATGTTGTCTCCACGAGCAATCTTCTCTAATCATGACTGGGAACACAGAGAGGCAGGGAACCCCCAAAGATAACTGGGTAACAGTTGGAGAGCTTCCTTCTCCTCCCCTTCTCTGCTCAGGGGAGGTCGGCTTCCTGCTGGGGCATAACCTCTTAGAAGCCAGCTCAGAAGCTGGGCCCCAAAATCATGGGGGGCTGCCCATGGCTGAAGGGTCATCACCTTTCACTTCACATTTCTGTTACTTCCTCTTTGCATGTTATAAAAGACACACAGATACATATCTTTTATCTCTGTTTTCATATTGAAAATGAAGGGGCAGGCGGAAGTGGGGCAAGGGAAGGAACCAGCCCTGGAGCGCTCAAGGATCAAGTGCTGTGCAGGGAGCCTGGTGTTCGTCCCCAGCCCTCCAGTCTGGGCCACTGGGGAAAAGGACCAGGGGTTGTCCTCTGTGTTCATATCTGAATAGTTGCTTGTAGTTGGAAATGGCTTGAACTGCAATGTGTATGGTAGGGAGCCCTGCAAGGGCGCCACGTCTTTCTGGAAGCTCTTTCTTCTCCCCTGCTGGAATGTTCTCCAGCCCCCTCTCATCTCTTGTGCTCGCCCCTAAGTCTGCAGAGCCTTGCCGCTCTCCATCCTCTCCCCACTTCTTCCACTCCCAAGATTCACTGTGTCAGTCAGCTCTCCATTACTATAACAAATACCTGAGACAGTTAACTATATAAGGAAAAAAGTCATATTATGACTCAGAGTTTTAGAGGTTTTAGTCCATGATTGGTTGGTCCCTTGCTTTCGACCTATAGTGGGCCATCATGGCAGGAGTGCATGGTGGAGCAAACTGCTCATAACATGGATGGGAAGCAAGAAAAAAAGAGAGGACAAGACCAAGTTCCCACAATCCCCTTCAAGGGCGCGCTCCCAATGACCTAAAGACCTCCCACCAAGGGTCCACCTCTTAAAGTTTCCACCACCTCCTTGGGGACAAAACTAACACATGAACCTTTCGGGGATACTTAGGATCCAAACTATAGCACTTACTCACATGTCATCCCCAAGAAAGCTTCCCTGACTCCCTACTGTCTGGTCCCATCAGATGGGGACCCTCGGAGTCGGCTCCTCCTGCATCTGCCACCATCGCGTTGAGATACTCTCCTCATTTGTGCTTCCCGAGTTACCATGAGGTCTTTAAAGGCAGAGTCTTGTTCATCTTTTTATCCCCACATCTCTTGGTTGAATTCTGGACTGACACTTGCCCAAACAGCTTCTCTATGTTTGAAGAAAAAGATGCCCTTTCTGGAAGAATGCAGACCCCTCCCTCCACTCACCCTGACAGGCACTATGCACTACTGGCCTCCAAGCAGGGCCATGAGGCTCCCTTGTTCAAGTCAGAAATGGGGTCCTTCCTCATGGTCGTGCAGCCCCACAGCGAGGAGTAAGGCTTGACAAGGAGTGAATGAGCTGGATTTCGGAACCTCCTCACCCAGGCAACACTACCCACTTCTCCTGACCTCTGGCTCAGCTTCCGAGACACCAGGCTGCTCATCTGCTCTGCTGCCCACCGCTCCCCACCTGCCCACAGCCACTGGAGAAAAGAAAAGCCCGTGTGGCTCCACAGGCACGATGCACCATGAAGCCCAAACACAGAGTCCCGGGGAGGGAAGCCAAGGAGGTCCTATTTCTTCCGGGCCCGTTGCCAACCTCCGTTCTGGCCCAGGCACGTGGGTTCATTTACATGGCTGGTTTGGAGCCTTTGGCAGATGAAAGTGCTCGGATAGTTTTATATGTGTTGCTCATCATTAAACCTCCCCTTCAGGGTTTCTTGCCGCCTTTGGTTTGTGTCTCAATCTGGAGCAAATTTAAGCAAAGGTTTAGGCCTCTGCATTTCCTTGGTTTAATTAATAATTCATAATAAAAATTTAATCAAGGCATAAGCTTTTGTGGAAGGTTATAAAACACTTTTATTTGCCCTGGAGATCAGAATGACCACTTTTTAAATCTGTGAAATGATGTTTTTTTTCCCAAATGAGGAAATTTTACTCTCCACTGTAAATTTCAGCTGTTTGCCATATGTAACCACAGAGAATCTGTTTATTGACTTAGTATATTAGAAGTAGTTAGGCAGGAAGAAAAATAAACCCAAACTCCAGACGAGGGAAAGTGTAGGGATGGAATGAAGAGCTAGAGTCAGTCTAGCAAAGCTCCAGCCTCAGAGACTAGCAAGAAGAGACAGATGACAGACCCCACCTCCCAGAGGAGGGGACAGATCGAACCAGACCAGGAGGCAGAAATTGGCTGATGGTAATCACAGGCCATTCAAAATCTTTGCAAAGGAAAATATGGACAGCAAATGGATATCAGACCCTGGGGAGCGGGTGGGGACACCCCAGTGGGGTGTAGGGTCCTGTTTTTTAAAGTCTGTAAACATAGGATGGTTATCACCTACCTGGAAGAGCAGAAAGATGTTTTTGCCTGGTGGCAGAGACAGGATTTAGACCAGTGCTAACTCGGACTTTCACCATGAACAAAAGCGAACCACTAGGAAGGCTACCCAAAATTTAGACTCCTCAGCCTCCACTTTTTTTTTTCAGTACCGGGATTGAACCCAGGGGCATTCTACCTCCAAGCTACACCCCCGGCCCTATTTTTTATACTTTATTTTGAAACCGGGTCTCACGAAGTTGCGGAGGGCCTCACTAAGTAGCTGAGGCTGGCCGCGAACCCAGATCCTCCAGTCTCAGCCTCCCAAGTACTGGGATTACAAGTGTGCGCCACCACGCCCAGCTTCAGCCTCCACTTTAAACATCATTTAGAGCTCTGCAGGCGATGCTCATGTACAGCCAGGTTTGGAAACTGGTGGTCCAGGTAACTTTTCAGGATCCTTTTAACACTAACTCTCTGAGATTTTTAAAACTTTGGTGAAGTCAGACATGGTGGTGCACACCTGCAATCCCAGTACTCGGGAGTCTGAGACAGGAGGATTGCAGGTGCCAGGCCAGTCTCTGCAACATAGCGAGACTCTAAGCAACCTAGTGAGACCTTGTTTCAAAATAAAAAGGGCTGGGGGTGCAGCTCAGAGGTAGAGTGCCCCCGGGTTCAATCCCCAGTACAAAAAAAAAAAAACTTTGGTGATGAGAGAAGTTGATGTAAAAGAACTGGGCACCACCCACGTGTTCAGAGTACAAGGTTTCATTATCAGTTGAAGCTGGGCGTGTGATGCATGCCTGTAATCTCCATGATAATTATTGTAATAAGTTATTAGGTGTGTGGTTACCCCTCTCCCCCTTGGTCTGACAACAACTCAAAAACAAGGGTTTTATCTTTCTGTCCAGAGGAGGAAGGAGATGGAACAGAGAGGGGGAAGCAACCTGCCCAAAGCGCGCTGCCATTGAGGGTGGGGACGGGTTTGCGGTCTCCAGACTGCAAATCCTGTTCTCAACGCTTACAGCCTGCACGCACCTGCCCCCTTGACTGAGGACCAAGTGAACAAGGGAGTCTGACAGGTGACAATGGTTACGGAGGAGAAGCCCTGGAAAGTCCAGCCGCAGACCCCAGCCAGTACCGGTTCAGGCTTCTGAGCAGGCCCGGGATGAGCATAAAGAAATGGACTCCTCAGGGCCTCAGGGCCACGGTCAATCCTCCAATGTGGAAAAATAATGCCAAGATTCTGGCCTGGCAGTATTAACTATAAATATGAAGTCTGGGCCCTTCCTCATTCAAGCCATACCCTTCACCCCCAACCACAACCTCAGCTCAGTCTGATCCCCCAAATTCCACGCTCCCCATACCCAGACACAAAACATTTTTGAGAGAAAGTATTCAGTGGGGTCCCTGAAGGACCTACATGTTTGCAGAAAGATGTGGAATCATTTTAGGAACCCACTAGCTTAGGCCAGTTCATTTAGTTGTAAGAAAGGTTCCCGGAGCCCAGCACAGTGGTGCACGCCTGTAATCCCAGTACTTGGAAGGCTGAGACAGGAGGATCACTAATTTGAGGACAGCCTCAACAATTTAGTGAGATACTCAGCAACTTAGTGAGATCCTGTTTCAAAATGAAAAATAAAATCGGGCTGGGGGTATAGCTCAGAGGTAGAATGCCCCTGGGTTCAATCCCCAGTACCACAAAAAATAGATAGATGATAGATGATAGATAGATAATAGATAGATAGATGGATGGATAGATAGATAGGACTGGGGATTTAGCTCAGAGTTAGAATGCCCCTAGGTTCCATCTCTAGTACCAAAATAAATAAAATGCAGTTCAGAGAAAGCAGCACAATGAAGCCGGGCATGGTGTCGCACGCTTGTAATCCCAGTACTTGGGAGGCTGAGACCGGAGGATCTGGGTTCACGGCCAGCCTCAGCTACTTAGTGAGGCCTCCACAACTTAGTGAGACCCTGTTTCAAAAATAAAAGAATAAAAAATAGGGCTGGGGGTGTAGCCTGGAGGTAGAATGCCCCTAGGTTCAATCCCCAGTACCGCAGTGGGCAAGGGATATGGGCAGCCCAGGTACCACACGGATGGCTCACGGAGGCAGGAGAAGCCGGCTGTTCATGTGTCTGCGGAAGAGCAGCCTGCTTGTCCCCTGCACAGGTCCCAGCTCAGGGAAGCTTGTGGCAGCACCACCAGTGCCCATTTCCAGGTGAGGCTTGCGAGCATAGCCACTGGACACCCGCCAGAGTTAACACAGGTGTGACGCCCAGATCCCCACATTCGCCAGCCTCCAAGGCGCAACTCTTCCTTAACACCCAAGTAACTGCAGCCATGGCTCCTGTCCCAGAGAGCTGTGCGGGGGGCGGCCAGTCTCAGTAAGCTCCTACCCTCCCAGGTTTGTCTGACAATTCCAAAGGGGCACATCAGCATGGCAGAGATCGGGCCCATTTGCCACTTGTCACATTGCCCTGGGTGGACCTGGCACTCCACCCCATGTCTCCTCTGGCTCCTCCGTGCACTGAGCCCCTCACAGCACAGACACAGGTCCCCCCGCCCGAGTCCCCCAGGATAATAACACCCCAATACAATCTAGACCAAACTATGAATACTGATGAAAATTTCCTGAAAAGTTCAACAGAAGGGAATGACAATATAAAGACAAAATGCTTTGGCCCTGGAGATGGGGCACCCTGGCTGTCTTTGTCTTTATCCCTTAGCTTGTTCCCACAGTTTAGAGGCCACTCTACTCTCCCCAAATTAAATGTTTTGATGATATCTCCTCTACCCAGAATCTAGGTTCCCCAGTACCTTTTGGGGTCCGAAAAGAGATAGAAACATCTCAGATGGGCCTCCAAGTAATATTAATCTTGGAGACATACTCTGCATATGGAGAAGTCAACCTGTCACTTTACAGAGCCATCTAGCTCCTCTTTGTCTCAAATATTTCCATTTCAAATAAGGTTTGCTTGAACGTGACCAAATGCTCATCAAAGTTCTTCCTCCGAAACGAAATGCCACTTCCCTCCATGATGAATCATAAAATTGCAATGATTTTTGTCCCCATTCTTAGTTATCATGTTTCCAAAATCATGGGGAATCATCTAAATTTAAGCAGCGCCCTGTATTCCCTTCCGCGATAGCGGAGGAGTGCAGCCAGCCTGGTTCCTTCTGCCAGGTACGCTAGCTCCTTCTGGCAGTGGGTGAGATGGCTTTAAATGCTTGTGGCTTCGTAATCTTGGGCCTCATTTGCAAGGCAAATACAGACTATCTAAAATTAAGGTTCAGCAGTGTGGGGCACTAGCTGAGGGTTTCTTTTGTTTTGTTTTAAAACCACAGTCTTGCTCGACAAGATTGTTATCACGGATCTAACTAGAGGGCTGGTGGCTTTTATTCACTGAAGAAAATCTATTCCACTCTTCCCAAAGAAGCTTGGATGATAGATCTGAAGGAAAAGGTGGATGGTTGACCAGTTGCCTGAGAGTCAGGGCCTTGAGGACAAGGGCCAGGTTGGAAAGCAGTTCAGCTGGGGGTTGGTCTCCACAGTGGTGGTGTTGCTCACAATCCCCAGTGGGGAGCCCCTGGGCTCTGATTCTTCTTAGTGACTTGTGCAGTAGTGTTTGGTCAACTTCAAAGCCCAATGCAAATCCCTCAGATCTTTATTTCAGATTCAACCCAAACTTGGGGGTAAGGAGGGGTGGTACAGCATTCAACATAGTTTACTCTTGGCAAAACAGATCTTCTTGAGTCTCAGGGGAGAAAAAAAAAAGCCGTTTAGACAGATGTAAACAGGCTCTGAGGCCCTTTGGACATCAAATAACACTAGCAAAACAACGTTTAGATGAGTTAAGTGTAAATCAATCAGAAACATATGGACTACATTTCCCTGAAAATACACAGGGGTTTACAAATTACAGGCACAGGGGTTTGGCAAAACACAATTCAGGTTTTGCCAAACCTAAAATATTTGGAGAAGACTTAAAGAAAGTAGACTAACCCAAAATGCCTTCAACTCTGCCCATCCCTGACACTGATAATATCCCACACGACCACAAATATTTAAGTGCATGGGTTTTAAGAGATTTATATGTTGAATAAACTTAACTACTCACAACAAGCTGAGACTTTTTTCCTGAGGATTGTTCATAGAAAGCTGAAACTGCCAAGTAACCATACTTACAGAAAGAACAGGGTCTCTACCTTTCAAGTTGGGCCAAGGAGATACACCAACGTCTCTCAACTTGCAGCAGGATGGGGTATCCTAAGGATTCGTGGCCTATACCTGTGGATTCGTGAAGCATGGGCTTTGCTCTTTGCCAGCACTGTCTGTCTCTGTGCAGCTAGTGGGAGGCAGCATCCTGCAGCCATTTGTCGTGCGTGGGGACAATACATTGACATATTCAGTGGTGTCTGTTGCATTGTGACTCTCCCACACGCAGCAGCAGGCTATGAGACATTACTGTCTCATCCCGATGGAGCTAGAGCACCCAAGATCCAAATGTTTGGATTTGGATATTCAGAAGTGAAGTCCTATCAGAGATATAGAAGATTTGGTGAACCTTACTCTGAAATGACACCAAGTCTTCAGACTGGAGCAAAGACAAAGAAAGCAGGAGCATGAGAGGACTCCTCAGTGGGGTCCCTAAGAAAGCGCCCCATCGCTGCTGCCTCTTGGGGGGGCTTGAGAGTTGAGGACGAAGGGACACCTCTACCCCTCTTTAGATGCCACAAGGGCAGGAACAATGACAAAGGAACTGGGCCCCCAACACGGACGAGCGCAGCAGAAAAGCCATCTGGCTTGCCCAGGTCAAGAACCTGGGACAGTCCTAGAGTTTCCACAGCCCTGGAAAAGTGTAGGAGGCCTCCAAGTTCTCAGAAAGGGCATAGAAGTATTTAAGAGTCAGATCTGAGTCAAGCATGGTAGTAGACACTTTTAATCCCAGTACTAGGGAGGCTAAGACAGGAGGATCACAGGTTCAAAGTCAGCCTCAGCAACTTAGTGAGACCCTCAGCAACTGAGACCCTGTTTCAAAATTTAAAAAAATATATTTTTAAAGGGCTGGGGGTGTAGCTCAGAGGTAGAGTGCCCCTAGATTCACTCCCCAGTACCAAGGAAGGTGGGAAGGAAGAAAGGTAGGAAGGAAGGAAGATCTGTACAAGCCTAGGAATGGGATCAGCAACCAAGCATGCGACTGGATGGCAGAGACCTGGGAGGCTGGTGTGGACAGATGACCTGGGTCAGAGGCCTCATCTACACACTCATGCATACACACACACACACACACACACACACACACAGAAGCTACTGTGGCTATAAGCCACCCAGAATGAAGACACAATCCCCAGAGATAGAAACACTATCTAGTAATAAAATTGTCAACTACCAAGCCAAAAGGGGACTTGAAAACTTGAAATTGAAATTACACTGTTGTCTGAGGCTCTTGCCCTTTCACATGGAGGAGGCTGCAAAGCTGGTTGGAGGTGGTGTGCCTCGGAGACTGTTGGATATGAGCGACCTCTAGGAGGCCAAGAGTTTCCCAAAGCTCACTCCTTCCATGGGAAGAAGGAAAATTTAGAGTCATCAGGGGTGAGCTGAGGTTATAGAAGGAGGTGGGAGAGGGTGGAGGGATACAGAAGATGTGTAGATTTGAGATGGAGGAGCAAAGACAGCAAAAGGAATGGGGACAAAAGGACAGCCCCCTTTTTAAAGAGTTCCTCTCTTCACAGAACCCACTCTGAGAAACTGATATGGGGAGATGGTGTCCAGAGACACTTGGGAGACAGCCCCCTACCCCCTTTCAAGGCCTGGGAGGTTCCAGAGGAGACTCCTCAGTAGGGCAGGTGTGGAGGGAGGGGCTTTGCTGAGTCAGACGCCCTTCAGGCTGAAAAGCTGAGCAGGGACACAGCACAAGGGACAGGGAAGCCAGATGGGTGCCTCCAGTAGGGGTGACAAGTGGCTGCTATTTCACTGTGACACAGTAGGTGAAGTGCCAAGTTCATGATCCCACCAAAGACCACCAGGAGCCAATTCCAATGCAAAGCACACGAGGGTCCTTTATTCAAGCTCGAGCTTGGGCTCCTAACGTGCACCAACACAGTGGTTACAGAGAGAAGCTCCTTGCTCTCCAAGAACAAAGCTTTTATCCCTTAAGGAGGCAGCCCACCCCACCTTTACATTGATAGGTTAGTTTAAAACATAAGCTTGTTGGCGTTCCCTGGTTGGTTTAATTTTCGCGCCTTAGGTAGGGGTCATGATTAGGGAAGCATTAACTATATATGGTGTCATTTAAGCTGATTGGTCGGGCCCGCAGTACCTTTCTCAGGAATGTCCAGGATGGGCGGGGGGCCTGCTGACTCTGGTCAGAGTGGCCTCGCCCAGCCCAAATTACCTGGAATTCTAGACCCAGGTGTGCTTGACACCGATTGGCTGTTTCTAGGGGTTGCTAGGGTCAAGATCAGATTAGCACGCTCAATGGTTTCTACAGGGTATGGGGCAACAGGCTATAGAAACTTAGTTCTAGAAAAACAGATACTTAGGCCTATTCTACTTAAAGCTTTAACTAAAGCCTGTCATGGCTTCACTTTGGTTCTTCATAGGAATTTGGTTTCTAGGTAAGAAAAATGCAAAGAATGGATTTAAGCCGATGATGGTGGCACAGGCCTGTAATTCCAGTACTTGAGAGGCTGAGACAGGAGGATTGCAAATTGTTTCAAAATAAAAAATAAAATAGGGATGGGTGTAGCTCAGAGGTAGAATGCCCCTGGGTTCCATCTCCAGTAACACACACACGCAGGTTCCATCCACAGTAACACACACACACACACACACACACACACACACAGAGTGCAATAGTACAGGGATGAAAAACTTGTCTTTGGAGCAGAGACTTCATTCCAGAGATTTCCTTTAGTGACTTGTGTCATGCAGATATAAGTCAAGTGCCTCCTCTGATGCTATCCCTATACGCATACACAAAGAATATAGTTTACACAGGGATGTTAGGAGCAGAACATGTCCATTATTTAGTAATTCTAGGATGGCCACTTAATAGCAAACTCAAGAGACAATTTTATACTAAATTGGAGGGGGAAAGGTTTGATTGGGGCTTGAACTTAAGAAATAAAACTCAAAATTATAAAATTAAGCTTTTTAATCATATATTTAACATGATTTAATTTTTTTGTGTGTGTGGTACCGGGGGTTGAACGCAGGGGTGTTCTACCTCTGCGCTACGCCCCTGGCCCTATTTTTTAATACTTTATTTTGAAACCGGGTCTCACGAAGTTGCGGAGGGCCTCACTAAGTGGAAAGAGAGAGAGAGAGAGACAGGGAGAGAGAGAGAGAGAGAGAGAGAGAGAAAGCTGAGGCTGGCCACGCACCCGGATCCTCCAGTCCCCGCCTCCCAAAGTGCTGGGATTACAAGCGTGCGCCATCACGCCCAGCCAACATGATTTAATTTATAACCACAAGCATGCATTAATTCTTCATCTGAACAAAGAAATAAGTCATTTATTTTGGAAAATTTTGTCAAAATGATTGCACAATCACATTACATCTTTTGCTTTATATTTTACTTTTACATACAGGAAATAATATGAAAGGGCAATTTTACAAAAGTATGTAAGAGTTTTATGAATTTTCCTAAAGGCTTCCCATAATGGTCAGATACATATGTTTTTCTCTTTGACCTACCTCTAGTGTCCCCATCTCTGTCGACTTTTTCTTTTTCCCATTGTTACCCGGTACCCCTCCACCATGCCACTGTTTTAAATAGCTTGCTATTGATTGGAGCAATTCCCCCACTTCATTCTCCTCAACACCATGAAATCCCTCCATCTTTTGCACGATTCAAAGCTTGACTTTGAAACAGATTTGCATAGTTTGTCTTGTCCTGTCAGATGTTCTTAGATCTCATAGTCAGTCATCAGGAGACTGGTCCAAAGAGTTTCATGAGATGAGTGAGACAGGTGTGATGGAGTGATGATGGGTATTCATGAGCAAATATTTTTGTACAATCATGACTTTCATCACATGACCTGAACTGCAAGGACTGGAATAATGAGTATTTGAATAACCTCTATCATTCTACTTATTAAAATAAGGGGAATATCAACAGTTAATGTTGTACCCCTAGACATTAATATTATAGAGTGGTAATCTCTCTTCCTCAGTTCTTGCTTCTTTTCATGGGAAGAATTAATGTAAAAAGCACGAATGGGGGAATATAAGAGGCTTCTTTAGGAAGTGGGGCACAGTAATAAAAGGCCCTCATAGAGGAGGTAATGTTCCAGGAAAGGGTTGGGTTAGTTAGAGAGAGAATCCAGAAGGGGCCACTTCCCCGGGGGTGAGAAATGTAATGGGACAAAGAATTTAAGCTTCAGAGAGAGGGTCTGAAGTGGTCCGTTTCTAGGAGTCTTCCATGTGGTGAGTTTTATTCAGTCTGGAAACCTTTCCCCCTGATGCATATGCATTTTGGAAGGTCCCACCCTCTTCTCCCACCAAAGCTTAGTGTGACTGTCTCTTTTGCCCTGTTGTGCCCTGAGGGGGGTGGGGTGGAGGCCATCTCAAAGACAGCAGTTGTGGCTCCTCATCTCTTCTCATGAGGTCTGGTCAAATCCTCTTGGGCCCATTTATTTCCCTGCCCTATTCATCTCTAATCTAACTACCTAACAGGAAGACTCCAGAGAGAAAGGGTTTGAGCTTTCATTCTTACTCTTCCCTTTCTTCTTTTGGTCTTTGGGGAGGACATCTAGCAACCTCAGCCTCCAGTCCATGCCTTACATTTGCAGTTCAAAATAATTCCCAGAGGTTTACATGAGACCCGTGGCAGCTAGCCCCGGAGTAAGAAGTTAAGCAATGATTTAAAGCCAAAGCTCCAGTGAGAAATAGTGTTCATTTGCTTGGATATCCACAGAGCTAGAAATAATAATGAGAATCATGATAGTAAATAACCAGTATCTTTAACAAATAGTAAATAAAGAGTATAATCGGAAACCACTGCCATGCACAATGGCATGTGTCTGTAGTCCCAGCTACTCAGGAGGCTGAGACAGGAGGATCACTTGAGCCTGGGAGTTGGGAGTTTGAGGACAGTTTGGACAACATAGAGAGACTGTCTCAAACAGAGCAAGAGAGAGAGAGAGAGAGAGAGAGAGAGAGAAAGGAGAAGGGAGGAGCTAATGACTATTATTTATTCCACTCCCACTGCCCATTCACACCAGCTCTGTAGGAGAGCTTGGCCACAGGCCACCCTAGAGCTCACCCTCTCAGTTAAGGTAATGAAGTCCCCGGCCACTTCTAATCATGGTTCAGGAACTAACGCATCCAGTTCCATGTAAGAACTGTAAATGCCCAGATACTTCCCAGGAGGCACTTCCGTGGTAAAGGGCACTGGCTTCCCGGCTCCTGCTCCAACACCCACCTTTCCGTGCCTCTCCCTCTCCCCTCACCAAAGCTGTCAGGGCTCTTCAGGAGTAAAGGGGGGTAGGGCAGGAAGGAGACCAGCCCCTGGGTCGGCCCTGGTAGCTGGCTGGCATGGTTGCTTCTGGCCATGGAGGAAGTGAGGAGGGCCCAGTCGCTGACCTAACACCATCTTGACTGTCTTGCCTTTCTGACTTGGTTTTCCCACCTTCTGAGTTCTCCTGAGCCATTCTCTCCTTCATTCTCTTTGGATTCCAAGAGCAGGTCTGATGGGTAAACATCTTGGGACAAGAGCCCCAGGCGACAGCAACTGTCTTATCTCTCAAGGCCTGCCTGACCAATCCTGAGATAAGGATGCAGCAGACCACACCTGATGAAGATCACCTGCTTTGGCCCTGGAGCAAAGCCCTCGGTTATGCAAACCCCTAACCCTAGCCCTCAGCCCGGTCTCTAGAACCTCGGAGCTGTCATTGGTCCCTTGAAGACCTGTTTTCACCCTACTTAAAGCTGCTGCCCTGGCTCTCCAGATCTGCCAGCAGGATCAACCCAATCGGTGCCTGGTCCTGGGCCGGCTGCTCACACCCTCAAGTTCTGCAGACCATTCCCCACAGGTTCTCGTCCCTGAAAGACAACGCCAGGCCCCTTCCAGGGGGTGGGAGGGGGCATGAGGTCACAATACATTTCTTTAAAAAAAAAAACTCTACTTTCTGCCATTATTTTGGCCTCTGAATCTGCTGATGTCCACCTAATTGTTGGGAAATCTGAACTACCTCCTTTGAACATCCTGCTTACGTGGCCAGCATCTCACTGTGAAGAATGTGCAAAGTTGGCACTTACTCTTCTCTTCTTTCCTTTTCTGGTTTTGGGGATTGAACCCAGGGGCATTCTACCTCCAAACTATACCCCAGCCCCTTTTTTATTTTATTTATTTATTTACAGTACTTGGGATTGAATCCAGGGACATTCTACCTCCAAGTTACATGCCCAGCCCTTTTTATTTATTTCTTTTTTTTTTGAAACAGGGTCCCGATAAGTTTCTGACAGTCTCCCTACATTGATGAGGCTGTGATCCTCCTGTCTCAGCCTCCCAAGTACTGGGATTACAGGCAAAAGGACCAATTTCACCATCCTTTTATAACAACAAAAATAGTGACAATAACAGCATTTGCTCTCCCTTCCTTACTATAAAATAGTGACTATGCTAAGAACTTACAAGATCATCCCATTTGATCCTTACAACAACCCCATGAGGTAGGTACTGTTATTATACACATTTTAGAGATACAACTGAGATTTGGAGAGATGAGTTAATTTGCTGCAAATCACACACAGTTGGTAAGGAGCAAGGAGAGATTCATACTCATACTGTTCTCCCTAAACAGGATTTTGGGATTTAGAACTCTGGAGGAGGGAGAGGAGGAGGAGGAAGAGATCCCTATATGCGAGGGGCAAGGATAGTCTTCATAATTTTCCATCAGTTTTTTGGGTTTTTTGTGGGGTTTTTTTTTTTTTTTGCAGTACTGGGGATTGAACCCAGGGGCATTCTACCTCCAAGCTACACCCCCAGCCCTATTTTTTATTCTTTATTTTGAAACTGGGTCTCACTAAGTTGTGGAGACCTCACTAAGTAGCTGAGGCTAGCTGTGAACACAGATCCTCCAGTCTCAGCCTCCCAAGTACTGGGATTACAAGTGTGCACCACCACACCCAGCTTCTCAGTTTTAATAAAGATTTTATGTGATTTTTTAAAAGTCAGGTTAATTGAGGTAAAAATTACATATAATAAAATTCACTCTTAAAGTAAAAATAAAAATTCTATTAGGAGACTCTACTCATGATAATTGATGGGGCCAATTAATTTCAACCCTCCACCCAGTAGGTTTAGAGCCAGATGAAGGTCAAAACATTAGCTCTGGCTGGGCACGGTGGCACACACTTGTAATCCTAGTACTTGGGAGGCAGAGACAGGAGGATCACAGGTTCACGGCTAGTCTCTGCAATTTACTGAGACCGTGTTTCAAAATAAAAGAATAAAATAGGGCTGGGAGTATAGCTTAGAGGTAGAATGCCCCTGGGTTACATCCCCAGTACCACACACACACACACACACACACACACACACACACACAAAATTAGCTCTCTTGCAAGAAAAAGCTGGATTATGCCGAACGCGGTGGCACACACCTATAATCCCAGTACTTGGGAGAGATAGGAGGATCACAGGTTCCAGGCCAGCTTCAGCAATTTAGCAGGGCCCTCAGCAATTTAGTGAGATCCTGTTTCAAAATAAAAACTAAAATAGGGCTGGAGGTATAGCCCAGAGGTAGAATGCCCCTGAATCCAATTCCCAGTAACACATACACACACACACACACACACACACTGGATTAGAGAATGCAACTGTATTTACTAGAAACAAGGCTTCCCACCCTTTCCCCTATGAGAGGAACTTCCTCTGCCCCTCCCTCCCCACGCATACCCCCACCAGTCAGAGGCCCACTAAAGGAGTCTGCCCAAGCACTCCCCATGGAGGAAAAGTTTGGGGGGAGGGAGGGGTGGCAGGCAGAGCTCAAAGGCAGAATGGTGTTTCACCTTCCCTCCAACAGAAGTCCTGTTCCAGGCCAGCCAGCTCACACATCCACCTGATCTGGAAGGACAAAGGGAAGGCCCAGTTCTGCTAGAACAGGGGTCAGCATGGAGAGGAAGCCTCTGAGGTCAAAAGCGAAGGGGGAGGGGCTTGGAATGGTTCCAGTGTGTGCCATGGGCTCTGAAAGGCCTGCCTACAAGCAGGAAGTTGCCTGGAAGAGGAGTCCTTGTCAGGAGAGGAAATTCTAGGTCTTTCCCCTGCCTCTATGACACATAGAAGGAAGGGCAGCCCACAATGTTCCTATTTCCCTTGGCATCTTGTTTCTGGGGTGTTTGTTTGTTTGTTTGTTTGTTTTGGTACTGAGAATTGAACCCAGAGGCATTCTACCTCCAAGCTACACCTCAAGCCCCTTTTATTTTTTTTATTTTGAAACAGGGTCTCACTAAGTTGCTGAGGCTGGTCTAGAACCTGCAAACCTCCTGTCTCAGATTCCCAAGTACTAGGGTTATAGGTGTGTGCCACCACGCCCAGCTGCTTCTTGGTTATAAGACAAACAAGGACCATCAGGGGGGCAAAAACAGTGGATAAACTCTCAGCCCTAATTCATACTCTGTTACCCGCTGAAGTTTTTCACTTCGGGCCTTAATTTATAATCTTTCCCAGCTAACGGTCTTTTCCTACTCCCCCAGTCTTACAATGTATTGGATGTGCCTTTCCACCCTCTTATTCTTAATCAGATCAACCATAAACAGCAGGTGTTGGGCAGTGCCAGGAGAAACTTCTTGAAGAAATTATCATAAAATAGCAGACCCTTCCCACCCAGCCACTCAATAGAGGCTGGGCCACCCCTGGGTTTGCAGGCAGTCTGATGTCTCTCTCTGTCCTTTTCACCTGGAGAAGTCCCCCCAGCCCTCCGTCAAGCTTTGCCTGTCTATTCCTGCTCACTAGACTCGGATTCTCTTTTTACAACACTGAGTCAGAAGTTCCCATCTCCGGTATCATTTGGTGACTTTGATGGGATGACAGGAGATGAATTCAGGGTGAAAGCTGTTTGGGTCGGGGTTTCTGGACGTGATCCCCATCCTCAACTCTGTGGCCACTGGACCATCTTTCCTTGGAAGTGGCTGTGCAGGGATGTGCCCGGTGAGCCTGCTGTCTCCCCAGCCTACAAGTGTTGCCCACCCTGCAGGCAAGGCTCCCTTTCTTGCCTGCATATTCTGTACTCTTTGATCTGATTTCATTTCTACTGTTACTGGATCAAAAATTCCCATCTCTGGGATCAGTTAGAACACGGTACCAGGCATATGGGGCCTACAGCAGTCAGCTGTGAGGTTGTATCCATGCTCATGAAAACATCCAGAGATTCTGCACAGGCCTCACCAGCATGAAATTTATAGTGAAATTACCACAACCTCCCCACCACGACCCCGTGTTCCTTTTCTATAGCTGTTATAACAAATTACTATAAACTTACTAACTTATAATGGTACAAACTTATTATCTTGTGTGTGGGGGGGTACTGGGGATTGAACCCAGAGGCATTCTACTTCTGAGCTACACCCACAGCCCTATTTTATTTTTTATTTTGAAACAGGGTCTCACTAAGTTGCTAAGTAGCTGAGGCTGGCTGTGAACCTGCGATCCTAGATCCTCCTGTCTCAGCTTCCCAGGTACTAGGATTACAGGCATGCACCACCATGCCAGGCTTTTTTTTTTCCTTCTTTTCAGTACTGGGTATTGAACCCAGAAGCACTCTACCTCTGAGCTACATTGCCACTCCTTCCTTTAAATTTTCTTTTTTTGAGACAGGGTTTCACTAAATTGCTCAGGCTGGCTGGCCTCAAACTTGGAATCTTCCCAAGTTACTGGGATTATAGGAATGTGCTACCATGCCTGGCTATCTTACAGTTTTTGAGGTTAAAAGTCCAAATTGAGTTTCACTAAGCTAAAATCAAGGTCTCATTAGAGCCGTGTTCCTTTCTGGAAGCCCAGGAGAGACTGTTTTCTTGCTTTGTCCAGCTTCTAGAGGCTGCCCACATTCCTTGGCTCATGGCCCCCTTCCCTCTTCAAAGCCAGCAAAACCCAGTGGAATCTTTTCCACGTGGCATCTCCTGGCAGCAATTTTTCTTCCTGTCCTGTCTTTTAAGGACCCTGGTAATGATACTAGATAGACCAGGCCTATCTGGATAACCCAGGATAAAACCTCCTATTTTAAGGTCAGCTGATTAGCAAATTTAATTCCATCTACAAACTTAATTTGCCCCATGACATGTAACATTGTATATTTGCAGATTCTGGGGATTAGTGTATGCCTCTGGGAGGTGGTTATTCTGATCAGCACACTCCCCTCAACCCTGCCAAGCAGAGGCTGGCATGCAC
>PVJS01029847.1:0-24499 GCA_004027185.1 Glis glis
GGTGTAGCTTGGAGGTAGAATGCCCCTGGGTTCAATCCCCAGTACCACCAAAAAACAAAAAACAAAACAAAACAAACAACTGAACAAAGTCCAAAAGAGACTCCCAAAGGCTTCTCTGACTGGCTTTACTTAGCCAAGTGCAGCTCCAATCCTTCTAGTTCCTCTAGCCAACACTTTTGAAATCATTCCTAACTCCTTTTCTTTCCCTCAGGTCACACACCCAATCTGCCAACAGATTCTGTGTATTCTGCCTTCAGAACACAATCAGCATCTGACTACTTCTCACCGCCTCCACCATTATCACCGTGGTCCAAGCCATTCTCATCTTTGACGTGGACAAATGCAAGGGGCGTTCTGACTGGTCTTCCCGCACCTTGTCCCTCTCCACTCCATAACTCAGCTTCTTCTCAGAACCACAACCAGAGAAAAAAATTTCAAACTTAAGATCACATCACTTCTCTGTTCATAATCCTGCAATTATTTCCACTTCACTCTGAGTAAAAGCACAAATCTTGATAATTACTTGTAAAGCTCTATTCAGTCTGGCTCTATTACAACTCTGACCTCATCCTTACTGCTTCCCCTCCTCACTTACTGTGCTCCAATCATACCGGCTCCCTCTCTGTTCTTCCCAAAGGTCAAGCGCATTCCCACTTCAGAGCCTTTTCCCTCTGCCTGGAATGTTCCCCTAGACATCTGCATGCCATCACCTCCTTCAGCTTGGCTATCATCTCTGTAACTTACCCTGACCACCTTATTTAACACTGCTATCCCCTCCCTACTCTTGTATTCTTTCTCTCTTTTCTCTGCCTTATTTTCCTTCATTGCACTTATAACTACCTAAAATACTAAACATATATTTTACTTTCTGGAACATAAGCTTGAAGAGGACAAGACTTTTATTCACTTTTACCTGCTGCTATACCCCTGACATTTAAATCTGTGCCCGGCACATAGTAAGCGATCAACAATCTATCCGCTGAACAAATGCTTTCATTTCCACCTGGGGGATAACGATCATCTAGCCTGTTTTTTCAGGAAAAGATCACAAAGTGTCTCTGGGGTTTCTTCCAGTTCTCTGATCCCTAGAAGGATTATACTCCGCCTAGAAAGAAAAACTGTGCTTTGTCTTGTCAACCACAAGGAGGAGTTGAGAGGAAGAACTGAGCAAAGAGAAACCAGATAACGCTGTTTCCCTTGCTCTTCCTACAGCAACCTCAAGGGGGAAGAAAACTGGATTTGGAGACGACTGTTCTGAATGAATGATTTTTTTCCATACTATGTATGAATTAACCTAGACACACACACGCGTAAACATTAAAGCCCACGATATTTTCCAATGCCACAAAGAGGCCAAGGGAATCAATCCACAGCCCATTAAAGTCTAGGAGGGTGTTTCTTTAACTCCACCACTAAGACCACTTCATAAACCGGGAAGAGTTCCCATCAGCGCAGACACCTAACTTACCGAGGAAGGCCACGGTGTTTAGAGCAGTCAGTACTCTCTGGCCAGAGAACTATTCGGTCAATTCTATTTAATATTTAAAGCATCTACCATTCTTAAATGGTATGAGCAAAGGGGTCCTGGGTCTAAATTCTCAGATCGGGCCGATCTCAGATAATTCACGAACACCTGATTCATTAACACGGAAATCGGGTTCCCCGGAGCTTTTGACTCACCGCCACCTGTTGATGCCCACATTGGAGGAGCCGGCGAACCAGGGGTCGAGGATGTAGACGCAGCGGATGGTGTCGGCGCCCTGGATACACTCCTTCAGGGCGGGGTTGTCGTGGAGCCGGAGCCCCTTTCGGAACCAGTGCACGGCGTTCACCCCCATGCCCGGGGCGAGGCGGTCGGCGGGTCACCACCGACTTCCTCTGCAGAGAAATTCACGGAAGGAGGATCCGGCTCATAGCCGACACCTTCGTTTCCAGGAGAACCGCCGCACCCGGGGAGTAAGGAAAGGGCGGCAGAGGGGGGACAGGAAAAAATGAATCCGAGGAGGGGACCGGAGGAGGCGAGGGCGCTGGAGGCGCGGAAGGAAGATGAATGGAGGCTGCCCGGTCGGCGGAGTCCCCGCGCGACGCCCTTTAGGAGCCGGCGTCCGCTTCCAGCGCCCGGAGGAGACGCATAACTTGGAGGGCCTGGGACCCCCCGAGCGCGAGCAAGTGCCAGGAGCCCGAGCCGCCACGACGGCCCGCGCTGGCACCGACGGCCCCAGGAGATTCGTCACGGAAACCTCGCCCCACCAAGGCGGCCCGGGAAGGAGAAAACGGCCCGCCGGAGCTGGGCCACCCAGAGCGGGGAGAGGAGTCGGCCTCGGCCGGCGGCGCTGTCTCTCGGCCCCGGAGCGAGGACGAAGCCGGAGGGCGAAGGCGACGGTCGGGGCTGCTGGACGGTTCCCGGCCGGTGACCGGTCCCGAGGCTGCCCGGGTGACTCCGCCGCCGCCGCGTCAGCGGGCTCGGCCCCGCCCCCGGCCCCTGATTGGCGGACGCGCCCCCCACGTGACCCCCGGCACCTCACGTTTCTGAAGTGTGTTTACTACGCTGGCTCTGCCTGGGATTCTGTGCGCGTTTCAGTCGCTTCCAGAGAGGCAGCAGCCACTCCATCTCCAAAATGTCGATCCTCGCCCAGATACTGGGCTTCCTGCCTCTGTCCTTTTCCTCAGCCGCCTGGTTGTCGTCCTCTAGATGCACCAGCGGCGATCGCAGGCCCCAGGTGAGGGGGAGGCTTAGCCCCGCCCCTGGGGGCTGTGAGCGGCCACCATTGGCTGAGACTCGCCGAGACCCGGATGAGCACGGGGATGCGGGGAGCTCGCGGGCGCGCGCTCTGCTGGGGAGGCGCGCGCCCTGCTGGGGAGGCGCGCGCCCTGCTGGGGAGGGCGCGCGCTCTGCTGGGGAGGGCGCGCGTCCGCTGTCGCGGCGTTCTGGAGGGGAGGAGGTCCGGCGGCCGGAGCGCGCGCCGGGTTCTTCCAGTGGGATTTGGAGAGGCTCTAGAGACGGTTCGATTCCGTGTATACTCGCACAGGAGAGAATGAACAGTGGAGTTGGAAGGGGAGGATGGAGTGGAAGGGAGTAGGAGTCTCCACTTATGTCTCAAGTCCAAGCCATGTACTTGAATCCAGCGTGAGCCAGAGGACCCTACTTTGGAGAGTGCGGAGTTGGCTCCCTTAACCGTTTTTTTCTGACAGGTGTGGCACCCTTGTACATGCTGTGGAGAAGAGGGGCGCCAGGCACTACAGAGCTTCCTGGAACTTTTCTTTCTTTTTTTTTTTTTAGTACTGGGGATTGAACCTACACCCCCAGCTCTTTTTATTTTCTTACTTTTGAAACAAGATCCCACTAAGTTGCTGAGGGTATCACTAAATTGCTGAGGCTGTCTTCCAACCTGCGATCTTCTTTTTTTTATATTCATTTATTGGTGCATTGTAATTATACATTTTGATACACATCAGGGTAGCAGCATCATACATGCACACATTGCTCATTTAACCCTCCCTCAAATCCCGCCCTATTCCCTCCCCCTTCCCTCCCTTTCGTGCTCCGCATAGTGATTGAGTCTTATAAGTTTGTGTATATACGTCATGTGCTATAGTGTGTTTCCCTCCACCCCCCTCCAACTCCCTCAGTTAGGTCACCTTCTTTGTTCATCTAAAGTTTTCTTCTTCTTTGTCGGGAGTCCCTTCTAAGTCCCATGCGATCTTCTTGTCTCAGCCTCCCAAGTACTGGGATTACGGGCATGCGCCACCGCGCCTGACTCTGGAACTTCTTGTTTCTACGGATATGACCTCAATTCACCAGCCTAATCTCTTACGCACAGTGCGGTTTACAAGGGCTCTTTGTGATTGCGTGGTTGCCTACCTTTCCAGCAGCAATGAACTGGAAGCCCTGCCAGGCCTTAGACATACGATGCCCTTATATTCATTCAAGGATTACTTCAAAGCACTGGAGATACAGGAGATAATAAAATAGGCAGGAAAGCCGGTCCTTATGGGGTTTTATTTTGTCTCTTGCCCTTTATATGTGTGATTTTTCCTCTATAAAATGCTCTTCTTTGAAATCTACTACTAACTGCAGTCACCTTTGAGCTACCTAGTATATTTCTGCAAACCCCTAGGGACCCAGATAAAATGCAACCTAATTTGTGAAAATATTCCTTACCCCTAGGGCAGATTTAGGACCTCTCTGAGCTCTCCAAGTATGTGTCTGATAAATCACATATCACACTATTATCAAGAGTAATGAAAAGTACTTATTATAATACCTGGCAATACCTGCTCAATAATAGTATTTATTGTCATATTAATGTGCCTCTATTCCCTCCAAAGTGTGACTGTGCAAGGACAGGGTCTCTGTCCAGTTCATTTTTTTGCATCATCAATACCCAGTACAGAGTCTGACAGGTGCATTCAAAAGCTAATTGAATGAATGAATGAATGAATGAATGAATGAGTGTTGCTGGCCACCAGTGTGTTTGGCAAAGTTAAAAGGAGGAAGGAGGAAATGGCAATTGTTACGGGCTGAATTGTGTCTCCTCCAAATGCTTATAACCTGTAAACGCAACTCTATTTGGAAATGAGATCTTTGCAGATAATCAAATTAACATAAGGTCATTAAGGTGGGCCCTACTCCAACTTGACCAATGTCCTGAGATAAAGGGAGATTTAGACACAAAGACTGACATGCACACAGGGAGTACACCACATGAAGATTGGAGTTATGGTTGGTCACAAGCCAAGGAAATACCAGAAGCTAGGAGAGGCCTGGAACAGACCCTTCCTTAGTGCCTTCAGAGGGAGCAGGGCCCGCTGACACCTTCATTTTGGACTTGTGGCCTCCAGAACTGTGAGGCAATGCGTTCCTGTTGTTCTAAGCCATCCAGTTGGTGGTACTCTGTTGTGGCAGCCCTATGAAACTCACAACATCAATAAAGTAAATTTAATAATCTAGGGAGCCAATATGTTTGAATAGTCTTCCCTACCTCTGCTTCTATTGCCACAGGAAGTATATACCACCCATTTTTGTTCGTTACTATGAAATCATTCCGAACTATGTACTAGAAAACCTTTTGTTTACCATAAAGTATTAAACAAATACTGTTTATTTTTATGATAGGAATGAGCCTTGGCCATCACCACTCATCACTTGTGCAGAAGATAGGGCACACAGAGCTGTGCCCCCACGTGGATTGCCTCCTACTCTAGGACCTAGTATGGTGCTTTTAAAAATACAGTGTTTTATGTTTCATTTTAATCAGTTTGAAAGCAATTAGATTGTGTCTAAAGATGTAAGGCTTGTTTTCAAGCATCCAAATGAAATGGTGGGAGGTGGAGAGAATATTGATTTATGTAGAGTTGACTTACGTTTGTGGATTGTTCATTCAATAAAGATGGACTTATTTTTTAACAGACAGTTGTGTGTGGGGGTGTTTGTGTAGCTTTCATGTAAACATAAAAGTACTAATTTGTTATAAAATGTCAGTACTGTCATCTGTGCATTCCTCAAATACTGAAGGGTTTTTATGGTACGCTGATGGTTACTTTAATGTATCTGGATTGTGGGGGTGGAAGGTGGGGATTGCCTTGCGATAATGGCCATGAATTATTGAGAATTTACTATGTGCTATGTTCTTTATTACAAAGAGTATTATTAATCTTCATAATACTCTTATGATGCAGTTTGTCATTATTTTATAATAATCTATGCCCACCTTGCTGATAAAGAAACTAAAACTCAGGAACGCAAATAAGTAGTAAAACCAGAGGGAAAGCCAAAACTGTTTCTGAATTCAAAGCTCTTTCCTTAACATATACTATCCCTCTCTGACATTTCCATTCTTTTAGAGTGTGTTTTATGTGTGAGCATTGACAAGAATTACTTGTGAAATTCTGGTTGGCTTCAGCATCATGGTGGTAGTAGAAAGAGTTTGGGGACTAAGAGGAAGAGACTGGCTTATGTCTCAGCTTGGCATTATTAGTTGATGATTGTGATGGTTTGTGTGTTGGAGACTTAATCCTCAGTGTTGTGATGGGAAAGGTAATGGGACTTTTGAGAGATGAACCCTACTGGGAAATCTAGGTTGCCTTGGAAGGGATTGAGACTCCATTCTTTCTTTGGCCTCCTGCCTGGCAATGTGATCTCTTGCTCTCACACACATTCCCACCATGCTGCCATCCACTGTTAGGCCCTCACTTGAGGCCAAGAAAATGACCTGAACTTGAACTTTCAGCCTGTAGGACTATGAGCTAAATAAATATCTTTTCTTCATAAAGTTACCCAGCTTCAAAGTATTTTGTTATAGTAATGAAAAACAGACTAATGCGATGATTGTGAACAAGCCACCAAGGCTTTCTTGGCCTACAAAATGAAGGGGTTGAACTGGATGATTTATAAATTTTCTATGCTATTTTAAAATTCCATGAATCCAACTGTGCCATGAGCTCAAAAAATCTAAGAAGAGTTCCGTTAAACATTCCTTTGTCTGCCATCAATGTTAGAAAAATCAATATGTCTTGTATTTTATGAGCACTCGTGATAAGAGTATGTTAGCCTCTAAATGGAAAGCCTGTGTTTTCTCTTGACCCCATCTTGCAGAGGTGATTTTTGACATGTGTCTCAACACACAAATAATAAAGGAGTAGATAGTCCAGTCAACTCATTCAGTCTTGTGATATGAATGTTGACTGAGTATCCCCAAACTAGAGTCTTTGGGGGATTGAATTTAAGTATGTTAAGGGATAATAATAATAATAATAGTATTTTTTGTGGTACTGGGGATGGAACCCAGGGGCATTCTACATCCAAACTCCACCCCCAGCCCTATTTTTTAGTCTTTATTTTGAAACAGGGTCTCACTAAGTTGTGGAGGGCCTCACTAAGTAGCTGAGGCTGGCTGCGTACCTGGATCCTCTGGTCTCAGCCTCCCAAGTACAGGGATTACAAGCCTGTGCCACCACGCCCGGCTTTATTTTTTGTTTTGAAACAGGATCTCGCTAGGTTGCTGAAAGTCTCATTATGTTGTTGAGGCTGTTCTCAAACCTGCAATCCTCCTGTCTCAGCCTCCCAAGTACTGGGATTACAGGTGTGTGCCACAACACCCAGCTGATATTATTTTTAAAAGGTAAGTTATTACACTTACCTGCATATATAATGAACACATGTCAAAGATTTCATTTAGCACATTAATAAGGAAACCTATAAGATGTTACCATGGGTTAAAGGGAGAATCTAAGGAGCAGCAGCTACATATACAGGCCATGCTGTGGTTTGTTCCCACCAAAATACATGCTAAAATTTGGTCCTCTTGTACCAGTGTTGAAAGGTGGTGGAGCCTTTAAGAAATAATTAGGAGCCAGGGGTGGGGGATCATGTCGGTAATCCCAGTACTTGGGAAACTGAGACAGGAGGATCTCAGGTTCACAGCCAGCCTCAGCAAGTTAGTGAGGACCTCCTCAATTTAGTGAGACCCTGTTTCAAAGTAAAAAATAATATAGGGCTGGTGTGTAGCTCAGAGGTAGAATACCTCTGGGTACAATAGCCAGTACCACATATACATATACACAAAGTAATTAGGTCATAGGGTCTGCCCCCTCACGAAGGGGTTCAAGTAGGTCCCTTGAGAGTGGGACAGTTCTCTCAAGAGCAGGTTGTCATAAAGCCAGGTTACCGCTCATGTCCTGACTCTTCCGCACGTGTCCCCTTGCCATTCTTGCAAGCATTCCCACCACATAATGCCATCTGCCATTTTGTGATGCAGCTTGAGGCCCTAGCCAGATGTGGCTGCCTGATCTTGACCTTTCCTATTCCAAAACCCTGAGCTAAACAAACCTCTTTTCTTTATAATTTAGCCAATCTCAGGTATTGTTAGAGCAACAGAAAACAGACTAAGGCAATTTTGAATGTTAAATTAATTTGCATAACATATGCAAAACTGGCGTCTTCCGTAGAGGAGCAAGGGGCAGAGGAATCAATTGCACTTTCAAGGGACAAAATTCATTTGCATGTCCATGGGCCAGATTCATTTGCATTTCTGTCAATTATTTGCAATTTACAGAGTTGTAAAATAGCTCAAAGACAATGATAGGCAAAGAAGGACCTGAAAGGTGAGCTAGACAAGAGACTCAGATACATTGTATAAAGAGGCTTTACTCTTTGCCCATTTCAAAACCGTTCCCAATTTTTGTCATCACTTCAAAGAGGTCTTCCATGTCTGCCCATTCTAAAAAGAGCCCTTTCTTCTTTTCCATCCTAGTTCCCATTTTCTTTCATTATGACCCAAATTATCATCTGTATTTTTTGTTGTTGTTGTTTACTTGCTTACTGTTGGTAAATCTATGCCTGCCCCCACCCCACATGTAAGCTCCAGGAGGGCAGAGATTTTTTTTTTTTTTTTTTTGCGGTACTGGGGATTGAACCCAGGGGCATTCTACCTCCGCGCTATACCCCCGGCCCTATTTTTTTTATACTTTATTTTGAAACCGGGTCTCACGAAGTTGCGGAGGGCCTCACTAGGTAGAGAGAGAGAGAGAGAGAGAGAGAGAGAGAGAGAGAGCTGAGGCTGGCCGCGAACCTGGATCCTCCATTCTCTGCCTCCCAAAGTACTGGGATTACAAGCGTGCGCCACCACGCCGGCTCGAGGGCAGAGATTTTTGTGAATCGTCTTCTTTATTGTATCATTATCAACTGCTACAGTAGCTGGTTCTCAACTTTAAATAAATTCTAGACACCTAGGTAGTCCCCAGTTGATCATATTTAATACTGTACTTAATTCATAGTTATCAATGTATTGCCTCTCAGCTCCAAATTCAGTTTTTCTTGCCTCCCCCGTGTGAATGGAACTAGACCCTACAAGGATTTTTCCTTTGCCACTGGCACGATGTTAAACATTGTCTGTAGAGGGCATTGGGAGGAGCCTGCAGACAGAAGGGGCTTCTCTTCCTAGTTCTGGTGCGCTTCTGTTTCCTTCTTCTGGCTCCTCTCCATCGCTGACAGAGGCGCTTGGGGAAGGGACAAAGCATGAGCTCACTTCTGTCAAAGTGCAGTGGCATCCTTGCCGGTGGCTTCCCAGTGAGTCCTGCTGGCATCCCAGCAGGTGGCTCCCCAGCCTCAGGCCACCTCAGCACTCCCACTCCCAGCTGTGGTTTTCTGCAGATCAGCCTCTGCCTGGTGACTGGAGATCTGGCCCGGGGTACCCCAGCCAATGCCTCCAGCCACACCTCCTCTAGTGAGATCTCAATCCCACTCTTGCAGAAGATCTCTAGCACTCCCCCTTCCAAGTCATCCTTCCTCAGATACTCCATCTTAGTCTTGGGGCATTCTTTAGGGTTCTCTTTGTCCCTTCTTAATTAATCAACCATTTAATTCATAATTCTTTTTTTTTATTAATGATTCCCTGTGTAATTTACTGGGTGGTATCTATCTCCTGACTGGACACTAATGCAATCTGTAACTGACCCAGTTCACGCGATTTACTTGTGAGCAGTTTTCTTGCTTGTTCTTATCCTTTTTCTTGACTGAGTGCATTTAGAAAGTGTAAATAGTTACAAATGTGGCAATATGATATTGTGAAATATCAGCCAATGCTTTCCCCCCACCGATCTTTTTTTTTTTCTTTTTGTCCTGTGACCATCCCCATGCAGGTCATTGGATGCGAGTCCTATTACCCCAGAGGGACAGAACCAGAGGACAACCAGAGCCCAACGTTTTTGTTTAAATTCAAGAGCCTTGGTTCAGGTGTAAATCAGGAAAGATTTGCTGCTTCCCACTCCTTCCCCCAACACTGTATAAAAATTCTCCAAGTTGCGTTGGAACAGGAATACAAGGAAAATAAGATAGATTAAGATTTATGTTATTTAAAATAAGAAGAGAGTATCTTAGGTTAGCTCCCAGTTCCTAGATAAGTTGAGGGTGAGCTGAGGATAGAAGAGACTTGTGTCAACTTCCCTTCTGATATCAGGAGGCTGAGTCTAATGGAAGTCCCGCCACTTTGTCACGTTGGTGGCCCAGTACAAAAACCTGTATGGAATGCCATTGGACAGAGAGGGTGAGGAACCCCTACTGAGGCCCCTGCTGGCGAGGAGAACACTGGACTTTTCTAGATGTGCTCTCTTCCCTTGAGGGTTGTGGAAATTAGGTGAGAGAGAAAACCAGCTACCCAAAGGGTTATGTCAGGGAGACAGTGTGGTGCAAAGTGTCTGTGCAAAGTGTGTCTGTGGTGCAAAGTGTGTGCAAAGAGGCTGTGATCAGGGGCCAGGTGGGGACACTTGAGGACTAGACAGGATCATCATAAAGCAGATGGCCTTCCTCAAGACCTGACGTCCCTTAAGCATCTGGGATTCGGATGCTACCTTGAAGAGAAGCAGAGAAAAGGAGGTGTTCTTCAGAATTCATTGAATCCAAACTTGAAATTTCAAAACCAAAATAAAATCCTGAAATGACTGACAAGACCTGGGATGGACCAGTTTTCAGTCAGTGAGAAGCCCGAGACTTTAAGTCAGAAATGAAGTTTAGTTCTAGAAAATTGGTAACAGTTGTTCTTGGAAGCTGATTTGTGGATGAAAAATAGTGTACTTGCTGTGAAATCCAGCCAAGTATTATAGAAACTTGGAAGACCTTACATAAGCCATCAGGCCCTGCGATCTGGCCTCTTCCCTCCCCTCCCACCTTTGCACCTCTCTCTCTAGTTTAAGTCTTCCCTCTCTCTCCTTACAGCAGAGTGCTGTTCCCTGAGCAGGCCACTGCAAGCACGTTGCATTTGCTGTTTCCTCCTCCTGGAATGTTCTTTTCCAGGATGTTCTCATGGTATCCTCCCACATTTCCTTCGGGTGTCTGCCCTCCTTAGGAATGTCTTCCCTGTCCATGACATCTACTGCCCTCATCCTTCTCTAATCTCTTTATAAACCCCTTGATTTTTCTTCCTAGGATTTGTCAGTACCTAACATTATATTACATATTTATTTGTTTGGTTACATGTGTCTCTCCCACTAGGATAAGTTCCACAGTATTTATTAAATGAGTGAATGGGCCGGGCGTGGTGGCGTACATCTGTAATTCCAGTACTTGGGAGGCTGAGACAGGAGGATCACAAGGAGAGCCTTAACAACATAGCTCGACTTTCAGCAACCTAGCGAGACCCTGTTTTCAAACAAAAAATAATAAAGGTCTGGGGTTGTAGCTCAGAGGTAGAATGCTCCTGGGTTCAATCCCTAGTACTACAAAAAAGTTTTTAAAAAATGAGTGAATGGATAAATACCCCAAATACTTTAAATAATATCCAAGATCAATTGAATTTATAATGCATGCCGGATACAGAACTACTATATTAGACATTTTGCTAAGTACCTTAAGTACCTTACACATGTTATTGTACTTAATTTTCACAATACCTATATGAGTTAGATATTATCATTCAAATGTGTGTGTGTGTGTAGGGGGGTGGGTACTGGGGATTGAATCCAGGAGCATTCTACCTCTGAGCTACACCCCCAGCCCTATTTTATTTTTTATTTTGAAATAGGGTCTCACTAAGTTGTTGAGGGCCTCGCTAAGTTGCTGAGGCTGTCCTGGAACCTGAGATCCTCCTGTCTTAACCTCCAAAATACTGGGATTACAGGTGTGCGCCACCATACCTGGCTAACTATTCCAATTTTTAGATGAGAAAATTGAGGCCCAGAGTAGTTAAGTTCTCATAACCTGCCCTTAAAAATGGAAAAGGCAGCCGGGCGTGGTGGCGCATGCTTGTAATCCCATTACTGTGGGAGTTGGAGACCAGAGGATCCAGGGTTCACGGCCAGCCTCAGCTCTCTCTCTCTCCCTGTCTCTCTCTCTCTCTACCTAGTGAGGCCCTCCGCAACTTCGCGAGACCCAGTTTCAAAATAAAGTATAAAAAAATAGGGCCGGGGGTGTAGCGCGGAGGTAGAACTCCCCTGGGTTCAATCCCCGGTACCACAAAAAAAAAAAAAAATGGAAAAGGCAGGAAACAAAGCCAGGGTCTCTCAGCTCTGCTCTGTTGCCTCCACCACACTGACATTTAAGGGCGGTTATACAGGTGCAATCCAAGGATGGCCAGGGTATGGGGGGAGACAGAAGGATTCTGGTTAGGACAAAATTGGGAGGGCTTTTTGTAGGAAGTTGCATTTACAATGGACAATTAAAAAAACTAGAAAGGGACAAAGGGAAGTATTCCAAAGGATTAGTTGATTGCATGGCATATAATAATATATTTTAAATGTTCAAGCTGGGCGTGGTGGCGCACGCTTGTAATCCCAGCACTTGGGAGGCTGATACTGTAGGATCCAGGTACGCGGCCAGCCTCAGCTACTTAGTGAGGCCCTCCGCAACTTAGTGAGACCCTGTTTCCAAATAAAGAATAAAAAATAGGGCTGGGGGTGTAGCTTGGAGGTAAAATGCCCCTGGGTTCAACCCCCTGTACCACAAAAAAATGGAAATAAATGTTCATGCAGTGAAGTGTGCATCTGTGTGTGTAGATATACATATATGCATAGATATGAAGACTTTTGTCAAGTGTAATTTGAGGACCTGGTGAACAGTGACAGGAACCTGGGGGTGCGGGCAGTATTTGTTATAAATATAGCATTGACACAGTGTGTTAGTAGGAAGGAGGGAAGTGGTGGGAAGAACCGAGAGATGGCACTGAATTGTTCTGGGTATTCCTCAGGGCTATCCAAGTGCTTCTCAGGTGCTCGGGTCTCTGGTACTTGAACACTCGGTGAGGAATAAACCAGCCACTCTTGGTGGTGTTGTATTGAGAGGGCAGCACTTGGAGAGGGGTCTGGGTAGAGAAGCAGATTTAAGAGTTGCTTTGTTTTTTAACCAAAGCCACAAAAGAACTGGTAGGACCTCTTTAAAGAAAACACACATTAAAGACAAGTATGATCAGCTCGATGTAGAGGAAGAAAGAACAAACCTTCTGTCCTCAAAGTTAAGAGTTTTAAAGTAAGAACAGTTAAGCCGGGCGTGGTGGCGCATGCTTGTAATCCCAGTACTTGGGAGGCTGAGACAGGAGGATCCGGGTTCGCGGCCAGCCTCAGCTACTTAGTGAGGCCCTCTGCAACTTAGACCCTGTTTCAAAATAAAGAATATAAAATAGGGCTTGGGGATGTAGCTTGGAGGTAGAATGCCCCTGGGTTCGATCCCCAGTACTGCAATAAATAAATAAATAAATAAATAAAGTAAGAACAGTTAGTAGCAAAACTCAGAGGCAATTGAGAGAAGGCAAGTTGCTGGTTTGTGAGAAGTGGTGCTGCCCAGCCTGCCTTTTTGCTGGCCCACAACCTGTCAGAATCCCAGGAAAGAAAATTTGCCTGGTGCTGGTGGTGCCACCTGGAGGCTAGTGAAAGAAGCACAAGAAATCCCACAAGAATCAGTGTGTGGGATTTTCTTTCTGTTGAGATGCACAATTAAGGCTGGCATGGTGGCTCACGCCTGTGATCCCAGTACTTAGGAGGCTAAGACAGAAGAATCACAGGTTCAAGGACAGCCTCAGCAGCATAATGAGACTCTCAGCAACCTATCAAGATCCTGTTTCAAAACAAAACAAAAGGGCTGGGTGTGTATTTTGGAGGTACAATCCCCCTGGGTTCAATACTCAGTAACACACACACACACACACACACACACACACACACACATACACACACACAAAGGAAAAAAAGCAGAGTTGAAACAATAAAGCTTAGGAAAAATTCTAATTGGAATAGGCCACTGAAACTATATGCAACTTAATAACCACAGTGCTAACCAAAATAATTCCAGTAAAATAACAGCACTTTTAAAAAGACAAGTTTAATTCCCATCAAAGAAATAAGAAACATAGGGTTTGTTTATTTATTTATTTATTTTTGTGGTCCTGGGGATTGAACCCTGGGGCATTCTACCTCTGAGCTATATATCCTCAGCCCTATTTATTTTTTATTTTAAAACCGAGTCTCACTAAGTTGCAGAGGGCTGGCCACGAACCTGCAAGCCTCCTGTCTCAGCCTCCCAAGTACTGGAATTATAGGCATTCACCCCTGCACCCAGCCACAGGGCTTTATTTATTTTTTTTTTAAAAAACAAAACTAGATTGATATGAACAAGTTGAGCCTATTGATTTATGGAGACAGGAATTCAATAAAGAAAGGTCGGGTAGAACTCGACCTCAAAGACACAGGAGAACATCGGCTAAATCAAGAGAAAAGTACAGATGAATCCTGGGTGTTCTATGCAGCACTGGATTCCTCCGTGGCTTGCTACGTTTGGCTATGGGTGTCTTCCTTGCCATTTGGCTATTGTTACTTCATGAAAGAAAACATTAATGTATTGGGTGAAACATGCATAGAATAATCACAGCTTTGGCCTTTCACTGACATTGTTCCTATATTATTAACCAATCATCTATAAGCTAGTTTGCATATCAGGAACACCTATTGTAGCAGAAGTCACGTTTCCTCCCAATGTCAAAGGGATCCTCGGCTACTGAGCATTCTATATCCAATACCCCATCCACCCACCCACCCCCTGCCCCCACCTCCCATACACACACTTTCTCCAGTCTTTGTATCTCAGGCAAGCTTGTAGCACTCTTATTTAGCTGATAGGAATCGCAGTCCACAAAGCCAGATATAGAGCAAAATGACTTTCTACACATCAACTTAATTTCTCATGCCATGCCTCTCTATCCTACCAAGTTGGCAAGACATTTACTTCCGTTATTCTTGGCGCTTCCCTCTCCCTTCCTGAGGCCATATCAAGGTTATGTGCAGTGGCCACATTCTGAGGGTCCTTGGTGTGTCCCCACTGGCCTCTGCAGAGATGGTCATTGTCTCTCCCACTTGGCACTTTCGGATCTGGGTGCTGTCTACTAATTTTATGTGTAGCACCACACACACACACACACACACACACACACACACACAACACACACAATGATGGTTTGTTTTGATTTGTTTGGTTTTTGCTGCTCAGGTTTCCTCCAATCCTGGCCATGTTCCCACCTCCCAAAGCTACTACTCTACTACTCTACCTCTCTGGGGACCTACCATCTACCTGCGATGCTGCCAACAAGAAGTATGTGGGACCCTGCACCTCCTCCATGACTGAGGACGCTTCTTCTTCTTCTTCTTCTTCTTCTTCTTCTTCTTCTTCTGTCGTACTGGGGATTGAACCCAGAGGCATTCTACCTTGGAGCTACACCCCCAGCCTGAATTTATTTATTTGGAAACGGTCTCACTAGGTTGATGAGAGTCTCACTACTTGCTGATGCTGTCCTCGAACCTGTGATCTTCCTGTCTCAGCCTCCTAAGTACTGGGATTGCAGATGTGCACCACCACACCTGTCAGAGGGCACCTCTTTTTAATATCGGGTAATTGGAACTCCACTTTGTGCTTCTCTGAGATGCTTCACTTCTTTCTTTTTTTTTGCAGTACTGGGGATTGAACCCAGGGGCATTCTACCTCTGAGCTCCACCCCAGCCCTATTTTTTATTCTTTATTTTGAAACAGGGTCTCACTAAGTTGTGGAGGGCCTCACTAAATAGCTGAGGCTGCCCATGAACCCCAATCCTCTGGTCTCAGCCTCCCAAGTACTGGGATTACAAGTATGTGCCACCACGCCCAGCCAAGATGTTTCACTTCTAAACCTAATCTACCTCCTACTTGTTAAGAATTATTTAGTTGAAAGCTACAGAAATACAGCTCAAGCCAATATATTATTTCTTCTTTAATTTTTAAAATTAGAGTTTCATTTTAATTTAGTTCAACATTATAGTTTTTTGTGGAATGATTATATGCCAGATCCTTGCAGGTGTTAGGAATCTAACAGTAAAACACAAACACAGCCCTTGCCCATGTGCAGTCCAGTGGGGAAGACAACATTGAAGAGGTATTTGAACCTGGATATGGGTTCTACCCAACAGGATGTTCATTAGAATATGGGAGCTTATAAGGAAGGAGGTAACCCAACCAAAAGTAGAATTGAAATTGAGAATGGAAGGTTAAAGGTGGAGGGGCTGGGGGAAGAGAAAGGCAAAAGATACAGGTAAAGGTCCTATGCTGAGAGAAAGTAGAAAGTGAAAGTCCACTGAAGAATGGAAAGCAAAACAGGAGATGGTAGAAAAGAAGGATGGAGGTATAGAGGCCACATTTCAACAAGGAATTTTCTGGTAGAAAAATGTGATTAGTAGTTACCAATGGCTCTCTGGCCTGCCTACAAAGTAGTACTGGAGAATAAGATCTTGGGATATTAGGGTGTTGGAAATACATAGTATATCTTTGCACGTAGTAGCAAGATAAAACCCTACCCAAAGCTCTAACCACCTCACTACTACAATGGAGGGCATAGGTTGTAACAAATGAGGACAGGGTTTAGAAGGGGGAGGTGAGAAGTTAGTGAGAAAAGAGTCCATGCTTGGGCCATGGTTACCATTATGTCTTTCCTCCCAGGCGTGAACTTCTCAGTGTCCTTCCAGCTCCTTCCCTCTCCCCGTGCACACAGATGGCTCTCTCTCCTTCCCCATTCCCACTTCCAACAGAATGTCTCACAGAGTTCTGGGAGCGCCATTCCATCCTTGAAACAAAGCAGACAAGAACAAAAGCTTGAAAGTATGCTCAGTATAATCAAGCAATGCAATGATTGGTTGAATGAAATCAAAGTGGTGAAGCATCATGGAGGATAGGGTTGGTTTTCTAACTCGAATGGAAGCAAAGAACTAGACAGTGGTGTCATTTAAACCCAGGAGGCAGGTTTGCAAAACCAGCCATTGCCATTGGAAAGATTTATACTCGAAGTCTCTCTTTGGAGTAAATGTCTAATTTTCTTGAAGGCAGAATGCATCCATTTTTGGTGCTGGAAAAAAAAAATTACCCTGGAATTCACATCCTGCCTGCCTTGGGTCAAAAATCTGGCAAGAAATAAATACTACTTGCTTGGAATGAGAGCGGCAACTCATTTTGAGATGATACATGGATTCCCTTAGTCGTTGTGTATGCATGTATTTTTAGCTTTGGGAAGACACAGAATTAAATATAGAAAGATCAAGAGACCAAAACTATAGTATTAACACTCTGTACTTAAATTTAGGGATAATCTATGTACGTTTCACATAGCATCTATAATGTTTAAAATAATTGGGTGTTTGAGAATATCTGAGAGATTAATCTTCTGATTTCAACTTGAAATGCGTAGTGGAGAAATTGAGTTTAGATTTGTAGTATACTGCTTGAAAGATGCAAGAGGGTTTTGCAAACAGTAGAATATTGGAATGTTTAGAAGATTCATTATATTTATAAATTTTATTTAGTTTGTAAGTACTTAGAGATGTTTTTGCTTGCCATGGTAGGAGATTAATATGCGTAAAAATAGAAAATTGAAAATGTTAAATTTATGAATGCAATTTAAAATGTTTTAAGGGAAATTTAATTAAACTAAGGTTGTAAACAGAACTGGTTGGAAGGAGTATATTTTGTTCAACTTGAGAATATTAATCAAAGCCCCTTTATTATAATGTACTAGACTTATCAGTAGAATAATAAGATCTGTATGTTGAACTTAAAAGTCTTAAGGGCAACTAGGCTTTAAATTTTACCATTTTAACACATTGAATATAGGTTTGAAAAGAATCTTTTATTTATATATCTCCAAACCTCCATCTCCCCTCCTCCATGGACAAGGTAAAAGAACAGTGTTTTAGCTTGTTTTTCTCTAAGAACTTTTACTATTATCTGAGTGGCAAAAAAAAAAAAATGTTTCTGAGCTATGATGAAATTCAAGAGTTCAAGAGAAGAAAATTGGGAGTGTGGAGAAAAAAGAAGAATACCCGAAATCAGGGAGGCAATTCAGAAGGATCAGTTTTTCCTAAGAGGTCATTTATGTAGAAGAAACACACATTTATTTGTAGCTTTCTATTGCTGAAAGTTCCCATACATAATGTAAAAGTACTGTTTCCTAAACTTTTCAGTTCAAATGTAATTTGTTTCAGCTGCAATATGAATTAAATAGGCTTGGGGAACTGGCTTGGAAACCAACCATTGACAAAATTGGGTAGATTGGAATTAAATGCCATAGCATTTGAGAACTTTGAAAAAACCAGAACATTTGTGCATTTGAAGTCAAATATTGACTTTTACAAATGAAAGAAAAATGCAAGAATATCCAAGTGGGGCATTGTAAATTAGCTAAAATTGACTTTCCCAGAAAGATAATGATGCATACTTTTGTATGTAGCCTGCTGTCCGGTGTGTAATGATTGCTACGGTTTGGATTAAGGTGCCTCAAAGGCCCACGTGTTAAAGGTTTGGTCATCAGACTCATGGTACTTACTGGGAGGTGTGGAACCTTTAAGAGGTGGGGCCTAGTGGGAGGAGATTAGGTTAAGGGAGTGGCTCTGGAAAGGGATATTGAGACCCCAGCCCCCTTCTGTTTTTCCTTTGCTTTCTGGTCACCCTGAGGTGATCAGGCCTCCTCCACCACACATCCCCACTCCCACCATGATGTACTGTGCTGTCACAAGCTGAAAGCAAAAAGGCCAAGGGACCATGGACTGAAACCTCTGAAACCAGGGGACAAAATAAACCTTTTCCCTTTTTAAGTTGATTATCTTAGGTAATTTATTACAGTAACGCAAAGCTGACTAATACAATTGTGAAGGTATACTTGTGTTCTTGCTTTCATTGCAGCTTTCAAAGAACTCTAATTTTAAGGGTTCTTAATGAATGTGACAAGGTGATATTGTGAAATATTAACCTAGGTGTTTCCTTTTCTTGCCCCTACTCCAAAAAAATTCTTTGAATTTCTTCATATTTACCTTGAGGCATATCCCCTCAAACCGAATGGATCACTTCAATTGCCCCAGAGATAAGTAGGCACAATAGAGGGTAGTTCCATGATTCTTGCTTTTTAAATAAAACAAAGCAAGCAAACAAACAGACAGACACCCAAACAGGTTTTTGGATAATTTTGTTTTGATACTTTCTCCTCTAAGTATGCAAAGACCCCATGGTCAAGTGGATCTAGGGGGACCCACACAGACAGGAGGAATTGGGACAAACTAAAGGGTTAGTTAGACAAGAAACTAAAGAGTTAGTTTCTACCAGAGATTAGCTAAAACCATGATGGGGGAGGTATAATTGAGCCCTTAGATGTACCTGGGGAACGCAAAGGGAGGGAGCTCATGCTCTGTTTTCTGACTGAACCCCCAGGAGGCGGAAGCCTCTTAGAACTGCACTATATAGTATAGTAACCTCTTCCACCCACACCTATCGATTCCTGGGAAAGTGTCTAATCCAAATCAAGATGTGCTGAAAGTGTAGATTTTGAAGTAATAGCATAAAAAAGAAAGTAAAATGTCTCATTAATAATTTTAATATAGATTCATGTTCAGATGATAATATTTTAGATGTTATTGCAGCAAGTAGAATATATCACTAAAATTTGTTTTACCTTCAGCCAACAAGGTGAAGATCCAACATTCTTGATGTGATGTGATAAAAGTGGCACTTTGGCTCTGTGATCATCACAAATGCCCATCACGCCAATCTAATCGTGGGGGGAACACCGAATTCCAGTCGGGGACCATCCTACAGTAGACCTGATCAGTACTCCCCCAAAATGTCAAGATCATCCAAAACAAGGACAGTCCAAGAATTGTCACAGCCAAGAGGAACCCAAAGACACATGACAGCTAGAGGTAACGTAGTATCAATGGGATCCGGGAACAGAAAAAAGTCATCACATAAAAACTAAAGAAATGTGAATGAACTATATATAAACTTCAGTTGGTGGCGCAGTGATACTGTATCAATATTGACTCATTGATTATACAAATAGACCATATGGATGTTTAAGATATTAATAATAGGCCAGGCGTGGTGGCGCACGCTTGTAATCCCAGTACTTTGGGAGGCAGAGACCGGAGGATTCGGGTTCGCGGCCAGCCTCAGCTCTCTCTCTCTTTCTGTCTCTCTCTCTCTCTCTCTACCTAGTGAGGCCCTCCGCAACTTCGTGAGACCCGGTTTAAAAAATAAAGCATAAAAAAATAGGGCCGGGGTCGTAGCGCGGAGGTAGAATGCCCCTGCGTTCAATCCCCGGTGCCGCAAAAAAAAAAAAGATGTTAATAATAGGGAAACTGGGTGCATCTGTGAGGAATATGGGAACTCTCTGTACTGTCTGTTCATTTTTTCCCCTGTAAAATAAAAAACCATTTAAAAAAATAAAGTCTACTAAGTAAAAAACAAAATCAAAATATTGTTAGGTAACATGTGGAAGGCCTAGATTGAGATTGGGACGGGCACATGAAGAGACTTCTGAGGCTGTCAGCAAAATTTTAGTTCTTGGCTTGGGCAGTAATTACCCAGGTGCTCATCTTAAAATAATTCATTAAGAGATTCATTTGCTTCATGAGGTTATCAGTATCTATGTTCTTATTTTCCTTATATTAAAAAGTTAAAAACAAAGAAACCCAAAGACTAACTGTTCCTTTTTACTTTTAAAAATATAGCCAGTAGAAAATTTTCAGTTATGTATGTGATTTGCATTTTTTTTTTTTTGCGGTACCGGGGATTGAACCCAGGGGCATTCTATCTCTGGGCTACACCCCCAGCCCTACTTTTCTTTACTTTGAAACAGGGTCTCACTAAGTTGCGGGGGGCCTCACTAAGTAGCTGAGGCTGACTGCGAACCCAGATCCTCCTGACTCAGCCTCCCAAGTACTGGGATTACAAGCGTGCGCCACCACGTCCGTTATATATATATATATATATATATATATATATATATATATATATATATTAACGCTTTGCCTTTGAAGCTTCCAGTGTCAAAATATTGTTACATTTTGAACAAACCTTTCATGAGGGTGTTTGCCAAGCTCTAAAAGGACAAATGGTAGGGATGTCACTGACAGTACAGTAACAAGTTGTATGATTGCTCATGCCTGCTTGCTAATAACTGTTGGTGCTTGTTGTTTTCGTTCTATGATACAATCTGGTAGTGATGCTATACAGAGAAGACACATCTCTTTAATCATGGGACACTCCTGATCCTTACCAAAAGAACCTGACAATTATAGGACAGATAAATATAGTTAGGTCAGTTCGCAAGAAAGAACAAGCACAATTACCAAGGGCCCCACCGAAGGCCTAGCGATGAGGGAGAGCAACCCTCCCACAGAACTCTCCGTTGCAGTGAGGGGCTGCTGTGGAAAGCAGCGCAGGTCAGGCTGCCTGGACAGCAGCACCTCAATGGGTGCAGGCCCACACCCAAAGCTCAGTTGTGACTTACCATGTGTGTGTGTGTGTGTGTGTGTGTGTGTGTGTGTTTGTGTGTGTGTGTGTGTTACTGGGGATTGAACCTGGGGGCATTCTACCTCTGAGCTACACCCCCAGCCCCATTTTCTTTTTTACTCTGAAACAGGGTCTCACTAAGTTGCTAAGGGTCTCACTGCAATGGAGAGTTCTCTGGGAGGGTTGCTCTCCCTCAGGGACATTCTACCTCTGAACTATTTTTTTTTGAAACAGGGACTCACTAAGTTTCTGAGAGTCTCACTATGTTGCTAAGGCTGCCCTTGAACCTGTGTTCCTCCTGTCTCAGCCTCCCAAGTACTGGGATTACAGGCAAAAGGAGGTCTTCATGGGGGCTTTTAGGGGAGTGCTAGGCTTGCTCTCCTGTTGCTGTGGATCCCTGTGACTACCATGTGACAAGCCCAGGCTAGCCTGCTGGATAATGAGAAGCCACATGGACAAAGGCCCCAGTTCTCTCAGCAGACGCCCAGCCCCACTGACTAGCACTAACTAGCTTCACCCCTTAGAGCTGATAGGGAGGGAGCCAGTGAGTTCGGCAAGCTTTCCTGTCTCTCTGGCAGAAACTGATAAGGACTCTTGACTCCTGGACCGAAGATTTGTTTTAGAGGGAGGATACAATTTTTGGAGGCAATTTCACAAATAAAATCTCTGTGCACTACCCGAAGAAGATATTCTTTATCTTTTTTTTTTTTCTGAAGCAGACATCCAATTACTTCCATGTTTGATTCTTAATCCTTTTGCAGGTACTTGCTGCCTCATACCATCATTTGAGAAAAATGTGTTCTTAAATCTTGGGTCCAGAAATGTGGCCACAGACCAATTAAGTTGGCTTCCAAGGTAACAGGTTCTCTGTGTTTCCATCTGCGACTTGGCTTTTATGGCATGCACACCAATTTTAGCATCCTCCCTGGCAAGACATGATAGGAGTGTCTTCACAGATAAGAAGGGCTTGCTCTCTTAAGAAACATCACCTTGGCGACTTCTTCAGTGGGTTCTGGCCTCGGGGCCACTTTCTCTGCAGGCAGTCTCTGGTGGTTAACCAGCCCTGCTGTATTGGTATTTTAATCTGCAAAGTGCTGCATAAAAGGCTCTCTCTCCTGTTCAAGCGGCCTTTTAAAAATGTAATAGCTGCTATTTCATCTTGTTTGAACATCTTGTATGAGTACATGACAAGGCAATTCCAGAATCCCTTGTCTGCCTGTGGTTTCTCTTTGGCTGAAGCAGAGTGATAAAAGTGGCCTCTTATCTTTCTGTTTACAGTCAGTAATCCAGCTTCATTAGCCCGCATGCTAATTACTTGCTGAAAAGAGAACTGAAGATGGGTGGTGTAAATGGAATGAAATCACTAAAAGCTAAATATGGTCTTAGAGGTTATTTTGATTAATGTTATGAATGCTAACGCACTAGACACTTCTATAAAGGTTAGAATTATGATATAATCTAATCTCTACTGTTCTTCCCTATATTATATGTGGATATAATGCCTTTATATGTAATATAATGCTTTTATAAAGCTTTGTTGACTCAGAAAAGGTAGTGTTCTTCCTTGATTTTTTGAGTTAATGCTGTCTCTCTATATTAGAAATTTCCTAATTTTTTTATGGTGCTGGGGATTGAACCCAGGTGTATTCTACCTCCAAGGTACACCCCCAGCCCTTTTTTATTTTTTATTTGGAAACACGATCTTGCTAAGTTGATGCGAGCCTCATTGAGTTGCTGAGGCTGTTTTTGAACCTGCGATCCTCCTGACTCAGCCTCCCAAGTATTAGGATTACAGGTGTGTGCCACCATGCCCGGTCCCTAATATGTTTTTTTATAAACACAAAAAGCTTTTACAATCATCAACTATTCTAGCATTTTACTCTCACAAATTAAAAATACATGCTTATACTTCAACTCAGTGATAGAATTAAAAAATCCAAAGCAACAGGTAATGTTTTTTTTTTTTTGCTTCTCGTTACATCGAAAACACTCACCTATATTTGAAAGTCCATATTCAGATATTAATAATGACTCTGATTGATGGTCTTCTTCTATTCCTGACATTGCTGTCTGGTTAGATTCATTAATAACGGTGTAGGTACTTGCTCGTTGATCATATGCACATCTGGGGAGGCCACAAATTACATTGAAGCTGGCATTCTGCTACTCAGTCTCCCAAAGGTCAAAGTCAATGCCCAAACAGATTTTTGTCCAAATAGTGTGGCTGACGCCAAACTCTGGTACAACCCTTGTTCCTAGGAAACAGTGATCAGAAAGAAGTGCAAGCATTTAGGAGGAAGAAAAGGGCAACCGCAACAGGAGAAAGGCCAACGGTAACAGGCAGACATGATTTATTGCTCAAATTAATAGGGGATACGGAGTTAGGCCAGGAATAGGATTTGGTGATTGGGGCTGTAGAACTCTCTTGTCAGTTAAAGGAAGATAAGATTAGATCTACCCTTTATAAAAAGTCTACTAAATATCACATCAATGCGTTGTGCTTTCTGTATGTAACTCAGATGTCTGCTAGTGGCTAGTTATACCGCAACCTGACTCCCACCCCAATCAGTCAACTTAGTTATTTACAGAAGACACCCAAAGGTGTGGCTCAAATCTTCGTTCTGTTGCTTGGTATCATGTGTTTGTGGACAGTATCTGTGCAACTGCTTGGAGAAGACCCACCCAGCATGGGAGTGTCCAGGCCCATGACAAGGAGAGGACTGGCTGGACTAAAGGTTTGCTTACAGGTTCAGATTTCAAGCCCTAGGGTGCGTGAGCAGTGTTTTCCAAGAATTTGGGCAGGTGGGTGGACAAGGCCTCCTTCATGGTTTCTGCTTCTGCTTTTGCAGTACTGGGGATTGAACCCAGGGTAGAAGCTAGACAAGCATTCTACCACTGAGCTATATCCCCAGCCCAGCCCCATCATAGTTCTTCTAAAACAGCTTTGCTTATGCCCAGAGCCCCTCAAATCCCTCTTTTTTATTTTATTATTTTACTTCTGTGTGTGTGCTACTAGGGATTGAACCCAGGGGTGTTCTACCTCTGAGCTACACCCTCAGCCCTATTTTATTTATTTATTTATATTTTTTATACTTTTATTGGTCTCACATCATAATGTAGTTCATAGTGATAATGACATACATGCACACATCGCTTGGTGGGCTTTCTCCTGGCTCCCTTCCCATCCCCCCCGCTCCCTCCCTATTCCCCCCTTCCCCAAAA
>PVJS01029848.1:0-24503 GCA_004027185.1 Glis glis
GTGGGGGAGGACTTCCTGGGAAAGCCTGCAGGGGGCGCTTTCTCCCCTTCCTCCCTGAAGACCCTGCATCAGGTGGAAAGAGCCATAAAATAAGGTAAAACTTTCATCTCCAGTGAAATTAGGAGCCGTCTCATGTCCCCCGATGTGGAAACACTGCCAACTGAGGTAGAAGTTCAGGCCACGTGGAGAGGAAGACTCTGAGAGCTGGCTCATGTTTCTGAGCTCTCCAGCTGGGAGTAAGTTTCCCTGTTAATAAAATTAATGAGATTGGAAATGAAGTGACGATGTTTTCATTATTGCAGTTGAAAGCATGGTCAGCTCCGTAAGCAAATATGGAAGATCTCTATGGAGAAAGCTATAAAACTTTACAGGAGGGCAGAAAAGAAGACATGAATAAGCGAAAAAAAGACACGAGAGCCTTGGATCGGAATACTTCACCTTATTCTTTATTCCAAATCCCCCTCCCAAATCTATAAATTTAATACATTTTGAAGAAATGCCCCAACGGGATTTTTTTAAACGCAACTTGCCAAGTTGATTATAGGATTTATATGGACGAGTTATTGTACAAGAACAGCCAAGATAATGTTTAAAAAGAAAACTTGAGAAAAGGGAACTTGCCTTATCAGAAATCAAAACAAACTAAAGAGGTACTGGCACAGACACTAATGCAGCGATGTTCATTACAGCCCGGTTGTATGTAGCAGTGAAAAATGACTTGCTGGAATACAGCCAAGGCATGAGGGCTGGGGAGACTGTGGTATAAAAAGACTGGCATTAGCACTGGGTCCTTCCAATATCAAGAACAGCTAAACAACTGCGGGAATTATGGAAGAGAATGTAAATGTTATGTACCTTTACAATGTAAAACTAATAAATCCTCTTAAGAGTGAAGTAGATCTGTGCTGATATGGAAAAATGTCCAAATAGATATGCTTTCATAAAGAAACTAAGCCGCAGAAGAGTATGTGTAGCATGAACCCCTTTAAGATCAGTGCCTGTTGCTCTGTCCTCTCCCTCTTGGGGGAGGATTTTGTCCCCCATCCCGAGGACACAGGCTTGGCTGTAGGAGTTGGTTGATCAATGACATGGACTTGAAGTCACCATGTGGCTGCCGGGCAGAAGCCTAAAGAGCCATTTTGTGGTTCTGCCATCATTTTTTCCTGCCTGCCGCAAGGCTGACGTGACCCACATAAGATTTTTCTTTCAAACTGAATCCCAGAATGAAGCACACACACAAAACAAAACTAGCCAACTGGCAGCTGACTTGTAATATGAATAGAAAAAAAGATTCTCAGTATTGGGAGACACTATTTGGGGATTATTTGTTACGGCATAAAGTAGCAACAGCTGACTGATACACAGTTTTGCAGCACCAAAACCAAGCATATATATATATTTTATATATATATATTTTTTGGGGGGTATGGGGGGTTGAACCTAGTAGTGTTCTACCACTGAGCTATACCCCAAGCCCTTTATATTTTTTATTTTTTTTTATCTTATTTTATTTTTTGTGGTACTGGGGATTGAACCCAGGGGCATTCTACCTCCGAGCTACATCCCCAGCCCTATTTTTTATTCTTTATTTTGAAACAGGGCCTCACTGAGTGAGCTGAGGCTGGCCGCAAACCTGGATCCTCCTGTCTCAGCCTCCCAAGTACTGGGATTACAAGCGTGCACTGCCACACCCAACTTATTTTTTATTTTGAAACAGGGTCTCAAGCTGGGCGTGGTGGTGCACGCCTGTAATCCCAGTACTTGGGAGGCTGAATTGGGAGGATCCAGGTTCAAGACCAGCCTCAGCAACTTAGTGATACTGGTTTCAAAATAAAAAAGAAATGAAAGAAAGAGAGAAAGGAAGAAAGAGAGAGAGAGAAAAAGAAAAGAAAGAAAGAAAGGAAGGAAGGAAGGAAGGGAGGAAGGAAGGAAGAAAGGAAGGAAGAAAGGAAGGAAAGAACGAGAGAAAGAAAAGAAAAGAAAAGAAAAGAAAAGAAAAGAAAAGAAAAGAAAAGAAAAGAAAAGAAAAAAGAAAAGAAAAGAAAAGAAAAGAAAAGAAAAGAAAAGAAAAGAAAAGAAAAAGGGTCTCGCTAAGTTGCTGAGGTGCGCCTTGAACTTGTGATGCTGGGTGTTAAGGCTGGGTGGCTTAACAACACATTTATTTCTCACAGATCTGGAATTTAGAAAGCCCAAGGTCAAGGAGCTGTACATTGGGGTCTGGTAAGGACCCCCTTCCTGGTTTGTAGGTGGTCTTTTCTTGCTGTATCTTCATATGAGTTAAGAGATATGTATCTCTTTTGTCTCTTCTTCTGAGGGCACTAATTCCATTTAGGAGTGCCCCACCCTCAAGACCTAATTACCTCCCAGTGTCCCACATCTGAATGCCATCGTATTGGGGTCAGGATTTCAACATATAGATGGGGGGGCACACAGACATTTAGTCCATCACAATAAGGAATTGAATAAATAAAATGTGGTGGGTTAATATAATGAAAATAATAAGTCAATACGAATAAAGTAAATCCACATATATTAACATAATTAAAACTCAGAAACATAATAATGGGCAATACAGATATAGGAATGATGGGTTACATGGAGGAATTGACTGTATGTGCAGTGTTTTGTTTCTTTAAAAATATCCGAAACAGGGACTGAAGGTGTAGCTTAGTGGTAGAATACATGTTTAGCATGCATGAGGTGTTCAATCCTTAGCACTGGGAGGAAAAAAGCAAATATGGTAAAATGTTAAGATTTGACAAAGCTGGGTGGTCGTGTCAAGAGTGTTCGTTATATTCTCTTTATCAGTGACCAAAATAGTTAATATTTTTAAAAAGCCAGCTTCTAAATTTAATATGAAGGCATTCATGTAAAGGCGTGAATGAAGGCATTCATGTAAAGTTAAAAAAAGCACACAACTGGCTATGATGGTACACACCTGTAATTCTAGTACTTGGGAGGCTGAGACAGGAGGATCACAGGTTCGAGGCCAGCCTCGTCAACTTAGCAAGACCCTGTTTCAATAAAAAATAAAAAGGGTTGGAGGTGTAGCTCAGAGGTAGAATGCCCCAGGATTCCATCCCCAGTACCAAAAAAAAAAAATCTTTTAAGAATGGGTTCTGCCCTGGGCATGGTGGTGCACACCTGTAATCCTAGTACTTGAGAGAGGAGTTTTACAGGTTCACAGCCAATCTCAACAACTCGAAGACCTCCACAACTTAGTGAGACTGTTTCAAAATAAAAAATAAAATAGGGCTAGAGGTATAGCTTGGAGGTAGAACGCCCCCCCAAAAATGGGTTCTGCAACTTAAAAAAACAAGTGACAGAAAAATTATCCCAGTGCAAGAATAATTTATAGATTTAGCATTTGACCTGATATTAATCTGGATAATTTTCAAACTAGGAAGGGTTTTAGCCGTCTACGGTAGCACTCATTCGGTAAGGAGATCCCAGGCCTAGACAGGCAAACAGCTCAGCGTCCGCTGCCAGAGAGAGCTGCGTCCTGGCCCCAGAACGTGGTCTCCATCCTTATTTTCTGTTTTGTTTTCTGTTATCCCTACTCAGAGCTAAACAGAGCCCCGCCAACTCGCCTTAGACTGCACAGTTCATGCAAAAAGCCTGCGGGTTGCAGAGTAACTGAGTGGATTAGCAAGAGAAGAAGATGTGAAGTGCTGGCCAGCCTAGCTTAACCTTGGTTTGATTAAGTAATCCCCAAGAACCCCCGAGAGGGGAACGGGTCCCCGTGGATCCATTGCTAGTCCTGGCTCCCCTCCCCTCTGGAAGGCGTAAATCTCCCCCAAACACCTCCCTAGCACTCAGGGCAATCAAGAGGTCACATTATATCTCCATAAATCTCCCGCTGGCTGGCTGGCTGCTGCCATTCCCGTGGTGAAGGGGAAGTTGTTTCCTCCTGACAGCCGCCTGCAAGGAAAGCTTTCCCTGCAGGCCATTGTCTCGTCCCCAAGGGAGCTGCCCGGGCAATTTGTTCAGTGTTTCCGTCCATCCTGCCAGGCCCTAGCGGCTGGACGAGGGTTGTGGAGGTGCTGAAGCTGCCCAGGCTTTCTGATGAATAAAAGGAGCGGGGACCATGTGCTGGGGCACAGCTGAGCATCAGGGGCTCTGGTGAAACTAGGGCCCAGCAGAGGTGACAGCGGTTGGCAGCTTTAGGAGCACAGTGGAGTGGAGAACCTACTTGGAAAATGGGTTCCATTTTCCTGTTTGGGAAATAAGATGCTTTTATGGGAAGATAAGATAGGAGACATGATGCTCGTATGGAAAGATCAGAAGATGGAACCTGTCTGACTTTAAATTAAAAACATTACTAACTTGAAACAATGATGATGCTAATCTTTGGCAGGTTTATTTACTTTATTGAACATGGTAAATAGTTATTGACATAGGAAATACACTCACACAGTACAAAAGATGCATGAGTGCACATCATGAAAAGAATCTCTGAGCCACCATGATGCTCCCTGGAAGCGACCCGTCTTATTAGCTCCTTGTCTCTCCTCCCAGAGACATTTACTGTTTAGACAGTCAAATCTGTGTATAGACTCTTCTCCCCTTCCTTTTCTAGGAGATATTGTATGTGTTGGTGTGTACTTTTCTTCTAATGTTTCGCAGCTTATATTGGAAAGACTTCCCTATTGGTACATAAAGATCTTTATTCTGTGTGTATGTGTGTGTGTGTGTGTGTGTGTGTGTGTGTGTGTGGTACTAGGAATTAAACCCAGGGGTGTTCTACCTCTGAGCTCCACCACCAGCCCCATATTTTATATTTTGTTTTGAAACAGGGTCTCACTAAGTTGCGGAGGGCCTCACTAAGTAGCTGAGGCTGGCTGCAAACCTGTGATCCTCCTATCTCAGCCTCCCAGGTGCTGGGATTACAAGCATGCGCCACCACGACTGGCTAAGATCTTTATTCTTTATGGTTATGTAGTATACCCTAATAGAGTTAACCAGGTCCATACTGGAGAACATTTAAGTTGTTTTTCAGTATTCTGCTATTGTAAAAAGCACCACAGTGAATATCCTTGCAGCCATTTTACACAAGCAGTAGAACTGCAGTACGAATTACTGGAAGTGGAATTTCTGGATGATTAGCACATGCATTTATACCCATGGCTGCACCACGGCACGCTCCCATCAATGCCCAGGACGTCTTGTCCCCCACGTCCGCCACGCCCCGCGCAATGAGATGATGAGATGATGAGGCAGGCAGGAGGAGGCCTAGAGGGGACACAACCCAGTGACTCAAGGAGCCAGGGCCAGTGCTGGACTTTGCCCACAGCTGATAAGCTCCTGTGTCCCCCTGCACTTGCTGGGACTGTCCCCTATGGGGAAGGAGGGACTTTCCTTTTCCTTCGCTGGAAGGAAAGTTGGTACAATAGTGGATTGAGCCAGAGAGGGCTGCCACTCTGAGGGGAGGCAGCTGGGCCCAGGGCAGAGAAGATATTTTGTTTGTGGAGGGGGTTTTTGTCTGTTTTGTGACAATGAGTCTCAGAAAACTGAAGAAAATAAAGTAGCCATCTCTAACCGTCTTGGCCAGCCTCAGCTACTTAGTGAGGCCCTCTGCAATTTAGCAAGACCCTGTTTCAAAATAAAGAATAAAAAAAATAGGGCTGGGGGTGTAGCTTGGAGGTAGAATGCCCCTGGGTTCAATCCCCAGTACCGCAAAATAAATAAATAAATTAATTAATTAATTTAAAAAATCAACTCAAATTTCTGTATTTCTTTGCTGCAATTTATTTTTCTTACCTGTTCCCCTATTATTGGGTATTTAGCTTGTTTCCAGTATTTGCCCTGGAGTTCTTAGAAATAAACATTTCCCTTTTAGAAAAATGTACTCCAACAAATTATTAGAGCAGTTTTATTGCTAGCAAGAGTATGCTGGGTCTTAGAGCAATGTGGTAGTCTTTTCTGTATCCATTATATACAATTATGTACACATGTGTTATATATACACAGGTGTGCAGGTGTGTATGTACAAACCTCTGGCCCTGTGCAAGGAACACTTGCAGCTGAGTTACGAGGTGTGGAGGGATAGGACATTCCAGAAGGCCGGGAACAGACTGCTCAGATGTGCGCCGTCCTTCTGCCATTAGTGCTGCCTCATGGGACACTCTGGTGCGCGGGCCTTTGTTGAAATCCAAGGAGTCAGTGTGCATTGAGCCTGTGTTGTACGCAGAGCACCGCAGGTGGCGTGAGCCAGGGGAGAGAGGGCGGGGAGGGGACCGGGTCACTGGCCTTCATAGGAGCTCAGGTGAGCCTTTGGCCTTCTCTGGACCTTGGCTTCCTCTTCGTGGAATTGCCCAAACACTGCTTCCAGGTTTTAGGGCCATGTGGATATGTGCAGAGCTAACCAAGGACCGTGGTTGCTGAACAGGCTGGTCCAAAGAACCAGCCCCCGGAGTCCAGGAAGCAGCAGGCCTTTCCTTGCTGATCGGCAGTCAGGGCTCTTTTGGCTGTAGCTGAGCCTTTGGCCATCAGCCTGAGGCCCAGGGAGCTGGGAGATACCAGTGCCCACGGGTACAGTTCTGCGTACCCCATTCCCCGCAAGTGCCTTGTCTGGGAGTGCCCAGCTGTGTGTGGCAAGGGAAGTCATTTTCTTGACACCATAGTGCTTCTCACGGCAGCACCGCAGTGTGTGTCCTGCATGGACCAGCTCTGCAGAGCACAGGTGGTCTGTGGCAGAATCGCTGCAGGGGTTCAAGTGCGAATTCTAAACCCGAGACCTTTTCCCTGGAGCTCCTGACTGACCCCGCACTTTGCGGGGAAGCCTTTATGCTCTAATTATATCCCCGTGTGGGGATCCTTGAAGGTCTCAGGATCTAATCTTTGATGATGAAGCCGGGGGAGCATTCCCCTGATGACCGGGCTGCTGAGCATGGAAACAGATGGACGTCGCATGTTTCTGAGATCAGATGAGTTGGGAAGACGGTGGGCCTGGGGCCTGGACTCCTGCGGATCCTCACTGCTACCATGTCCTGTCAGGGCAGAGTTTTCAACTATGGCCATGCCCGGTCCGGTGGCCCACGCCTATAATCCCAGTACTTGGGAGGCTGAGACAGGAGGATCACAGGTTCGAAGCCAGCCTCATCAACTCAGCAGACCCTCAGCAACCTAGTGAGACCCTGTTTCAAAACCAAAAATAAAAAGATTTGAGGGTGTAGCTTGGAGGTAGAATGCCCCTGGGTTCAATCCCCAGTACCGCAAAAATAAATAAATAAATAATAAACTGTGGCCAGCGACTGCTGCTGGGGAAGGAGCTGGGGCAGGCTGCACAGCCAGGGCATCGGTGGGCAGGGGCCAGTGGACTCTGGTCCTTGTTTGATATTGACTGGCCAACTGGGCTCCATCCCAGCTCTGCTGTGCATGCTCTTGGCCCCAGGCAGGACCTGTTTTCTTTCTTTCTTTTTTTTTTTTTTTTTTTGCGGTACCAGGGATTGAACCCAGGGGCGTTCTACCTCCGAGCTACACCCCCAGACCTATGTTTTATACTTTATTTTGAAACCGGGTCTCACAAAGTTGCGGAGGGCCTCACTAAGTAGCTGAGGCTGGCCAGGAACCGGAATCCTCCCGTCTCTGCCTCCTAAGTACTGGGATTACAAGCGTGCGCCACCACGCCCGGCCGTGGACCTGTTTTCTTAACCACATGACATTCCTCTGTTGCCTGTCCTCTTCTGGGCCAACCCCCACGCTGACCCCGCTGTGACACAGACCAGGTAGGGGCAGGGGAGATATTTCGGAGCTGTTAGCTGGTCCGTGGGGAGGAGGCGTGGAGGCTAGACTCGCCACGATTCCTTCTGCGACAGGGCCGTGCCTGCCTGTTGAGCTCCTCTGGCTCCTCGTGATTTGAAAAGCCTCTTGTGTACTGGGGGTATTAACTCTTGGCAACGTGCTGTGCATTTTTGCCTCGATCATTTGTTCTGCAACCTGTCCCTCTTCTCTTTGCCTCTCGCTCCCTCTCCCCTTCTTTCCTTCCTTCTTGTTTGTGGTGTTTCCTCCTCCTTTTCCCTCTGCTTTTTGGCAGCCAGAGGTGGGGGCCCTGGCTCGGCACACTGACTCTGGCCAGGCCTGGCTGGGGTAGCCACTTCTGTTCAGCAGCCCCAGAGCTTCCAAAATAGGTGGTTTAATCCCGCGCTGAGCGCTGCAGGAGCAGTGCCCTCCCCTGCGGTTCCTGTCACAGGCATCTGCCCCGGGCTTGGGCTTGACGAAGCCCAGGGATGCAAAGCTCTAGGGCTGCCAGAAAAACCTCAGGATTTGCTTGCGCCTCGTGCCCCAGAGCCAGGCGCCAGCTGCAGGAGCGGATCTAGGCCTGACAGGAAATCCAGGCCCAATCTCTGGTGAACTTTGGATGCAATGTGGGGCTGGGGTTCAGCAAGGGACATTTGGGTGGGGCTGGGGACTTTGTTCCTGAAGCCCCCCTTCATTCTGGAAAAAAGTCTCTGGGGCAGCAAATGTGCCCAGCCTAGGCGGGGTCTGGCTTTCCCCAGCAGATTCCTCTCTTGGACCCCCCTGGTTCCCTCTGGCCTCTTTTGCAGCCCTGAATAGCTCTCCTTGGCGTGGTACTCGTCATTGTGTACGCTTCTCCCTTCCCTGAATAGATCATAGTGATCTAGGACATCAGAAATGGGGGTTGGAGGCTAAAGCCCGGGCTGCTGCCTCTTGTCACATTTAATGGAACCATTTGCTTTGGGTTATGTTTCTCTAGCTAAATCGATTCACCCTTGGGCAGAGATTTTGCCCCAATTTTAAAAATAGGCCTGTGTGCCCAGTGCTTGTCACAGGGGCCAGTCCAGCAAACACAGGACAGAAGTCTGAGGCAGCTCACCCCTCAGAGACAGCATCAACTCGGCACCCGAGGGTAGGGCCAGGCTCCCTCCAACATGGCTCTCCCCAGCAAGCGGGAGGCCGAGGGGCCCAACCGTGGCACCTGCCTGGCGCATAAGCATCTGCCAACGCAGCTTGCTCTCCAGCTGCCAGGAGACAAATCCGGTTTTCAGGCAGTGCCAGAGGGTGTTGCCCACCATCACCCTGGCCTCTGATTCCCCCTCCTCCCTCCCTTCCTCCTCCACCTTTCCTCCTCCCAGCCCGGACTTGCCCCCCACACACACACATATCAGAGTCTAGGTGGGTGGGTTCCTCAAGATGGACACAGGAGGCCCAGAGAGGTCAGTGCGTCTTTGATTGCAGCCGAGGGCTGGGATCCTCCAAACCCTGGCCTCCTTTTCCTTTCTTTCTACTGGGAGGGAACCCAGGGGCATTCTACCTCTGAGCTACACCCCCAGCCTGATTTTATTTTTATTTTGAAACAGGGTCTTGTTAGGTTGATGAGCATCTCACTACTTGCTGAGGCTGTTGTTGAACCTGCCATCCTGTCTCAGTCTCCCAAGTACTGGGATTACAAGCGTGCGTTACCACACCCAGCTCAGGCTGGATTTTTAAAAAAGATTTTTTTCTTTCTTTATCCCCGGGAGGGAACCCAGGGCCTTGTGCATGCTAGCCAAGCACTCTACCACTAAGCTACACCCCAGCCCTAAAATAAAAAAAAGTTTAAAGTAGAGCATAGAATGGCAGCAAGGGGTCAGATCCCCATTCTTGGGATTAGAACACAATTCATTTTGAGCTTTTAATTATGGATTCTTTGCTAAAATAATTATTAGTCAATATTTCCATGAGCAGCAGCTTGGCGACCTCATAAGTAGACACCCTCAGCCCTCCTTCATAGGTTCCTGCCTGCAGCCTCAAACCCTGCCAATGTACAATGCTGAGCATGGCCCCGATGGTTTGAGAAAAGGTCAGATTCCCAAATCTCTTGGTTCTTTTATCTGTCCCACCCTCGTCAATCCCCTCCCCAGGTCTGTCCCTGGTCCTCCCCTCCAGCCCTCCAACCGCCTCTAACAATGATCCATCAGTGTTATCTCATTTGGTATTTGCAAAGCACTCTACAGCCATTGTTGTAAGTTTTTCCTCTTATTTGCAAAGTACTTTACAACTATTATTAGGAGTCTTTCTCCCAAGTGGGGGGATGCTGACCCACTCCCAGGGTCGGGTTCCCACTGCCTCCCAAGTGGCTGGACCAGTTCCCCTGATGCCTGGCACTGGGTGGTGGCTGTCACCAGTCAGAGTCACGGCTGTGCCCTCACTCTGGCCCTCTGGGAAGTTCCACCCAGTGCCTTTCCCGTGAGGGGAGAAGTGGTTGTTACCAAGGTTCCCGACAGAGAATAATGCTGGCTTGGGGCTCATGGCCCATCGCCTCATTCCCCTAACAGGAGGGTATGACCTTCGTCCTCTCCATTCTTCAATCCTGCGGGGAAATGTATACACTGGGGTCAGATGTAAGAGGGTCAAATTGTCCCTTCTCCATTGAGGATTAGAAGCTGCTTGGGGTGATCAGATCCATCTCCCTCCCTCCCTTCCTGCCTCCCTACCTACTTAAATTAGAGTTTAAGGTGGGCATGGTGGTGCACGCCTGTAATCCCAGTACTAGGGAGGCTGAGACATGAGGATCTCGGGTTCAAGGACAGCTTCAGCAACCTAGCGAGACACTGTTTCAAAACAAGACATTAAAAGGGCTGGGGGTATAGCTTGGAGGTAGATTGCCCCTGAGTTCAATCCCCAATATCACAGGGAAAAAAAAAGATTTTAAAAAACAGGCAAGCTGGGAGTGCTGGTGCACTCCTATAATTCCGTACTTGGGAGGCTGAGACAGGAGGATCACAAGTTCGAGGCCAATGTGCAGTAATTTAGCAAGACCCTGTTTCAAAATAAAAAATAAAATAGGGCTGCAGACGTAGCTCAGAGATAGAATGTCCCTGGGTTCAATCTCCAGTACCACACTAAAATAAATAAATAAATAAATAAATACCCCTGAGTCCAATCCCCAGTACCACAAAATAGAAAAAAAAAAGATTTTAAAACACAGGCAAGCCATGAGTGGTGGTGCACTTCTATAATCCTGTCCAGGAGGATCACAAATTCAAGGCTAGTGTGCAGTAGTTTAGCAAGACCCTGTTTCAAAATAAAAAATAAAATAGGGCTGGGGGTGTAGCTTAGAGGTAGAGCATCCCTGGGTTCAATCCCCAGTTCTACACACACACACACACACACACACACACACACACACACACACACCAGGCAATCATGGCATTATGGAATGGTGTTTTTAAAAAGGAAAGCTTTCACAATTTAGCTGGTCCAATAAAAGCATGTATGTCACTGTCAACATGATTTACATTATGATGCGAGACTACAATGCCCCAATCAAAGCACATAATCATAATAAAAAAAGCTTCTTTCCGGTCATCTTAGCTGCTGCCACAGCATATGTGGTGTTTTATTTGCTGTGTTCTCAATTCAACTTCACGGGATAAGCATTTTCCTCTATGGTGACGTTGTCTTTGTAACAGTCACTTGAAGTTTTCACGTAGCATTTCATTGAGTGCATTGAATGGCAAGGTTTTGTGGTAGGAAATGTGGAAACCTCTGTGGATTTGGAGGGTTGAGGGGACACAGGCGTCTGTCCCACTGGGTGCCTGGAGGAAGCATAGCTCCACTTCCCAGCGCCTTCCTTTGTGCTGTTTAACACCTGACCCTTCTACCTGGCTTGCACTTGCACACTTCCTATCCCAGACCAGCAGCATCTGCCACCAACCCCCAACTCGGTTGAGGGTATTTTCCGAAAATGGATTGAGTAATCCTGTTACTCATTATTGCTATTCAGGTCCAATTCGTCCAACTAGATATGAGCATTCTGAGAGCAAGGCCCCTCTCAGCTCCTGTGACATCTATTGGCCTGCTTAAATAGCAGATGTCCAGTAAATATTTGCCAGTGGCAAAGACATATTTGCCAACCTCCAATGACTTTACCTGGCCAGTACCACAGTTGCTTGAATGTGTAACCGATTCTTTGAGGAGAGCCTGCAGGAGTTTCCAAGGCAAGCCTTTGTGTCGGGTTACACAGCCCAGGATTGCTAAATCCTTTGATGGATTCTGTCCCCAGTGTAAAACAGCAAGTGTGAAGAGAAGAGGGGATTAATGACCATGAGATTTTTGACTGCAGAGTTGAAATGCACCAGAACCAGAGAAGAAGTGGGTCCGCTTATCATTTAAAGGAGTAGAGTGTGAATCTCTACCCGTTAAAACAACAGACCAAGATGCATATGAGTGAAATGATAGAATGTCTGGGGTTTCTTTGAAAATACAGGATGGAGCCGGGCGTGGTGGTGCACGCTTGTAATCCCAGTACTTGGGAGGCTGAGACAGGAGGATCGCAGGTTCCCGGTCAGCCTCAGCTACTTAGTGAGGCCCTCCACAACTTAGTGAGACCCTGTTTCAGAATAAAGAATAAAAAATAGGGCTGGGGGTGTAGCTCGGAGGTAGAATGCCCCTGGGTTTAATCCTCGGTACCGCCAAAAAAAAAAAAAAATACAGGATGGGGTGGAAAGTGGGTATACCTATAGAAGAGACAAGATTGGCCACAAATTATTGGAAGCTGGGTGATAGGTAAATAAGAGTTAATTTTATATTCTGCGCACTTCTGAACATGTTTAAATGTTTTCATAATAAAAATGAAAGGGGTGCAGGAGGCTTGGACTGGAAAGCCAGTAATAAAGTCCTCCATCCCCAAGCATGATTTAAGCTGGAATGCCAGGTCTTGATTCAATTTTGAGACTGTAGTGCCATCTAGTGTCTCTTGCAAGCAAAATGACGTTTCTTAGTTTGTGTCCCTCCTGGTGGGTTGGCTTTGACTGAGGTCACTCTGAATTCCTGGCCTTTCTAGTTCCTTCCTGGGAGGGCCTGGGTAGAAAGAGCGGACTGACAGGCCCCAGGCCAGGGCTGCGGAAGGTGGTGATGATGGTGTTGATGGTTGTGGTACAGTGGGCGCAAGCCGAGGACAGGAGGCTGCCAGCCGTCTCTGCCTGAGCCTGAGGGACATGCAGTCACCTCTGAAGGCAGGCGACCTTGGTGGAGGGCCCTCAGTGTGACCCAGGTGTAAAAATAGTCTTGTGTGACGGCTGTGCTTAGCTCCCTGGCCTGAGCAAACAGCCCCTCGCACCTGGACCTTGTTTACTTGGTAAGGACACACAGCTACCTGTTTGCAGGTGCAAATGACTGTTTGTGTACCCAGAGCTGGGGGGGTGGAATCCTCCAGCAACATTCCCTTAGAGCTGGTAGCTGGGTCACAGAACTAGCATAGTGTGCAGCCTTAAACCTCAGGACTGGGGCCTGAAGAAGGGACAGCACTGTAAACCCCACAGAAGGAGCTCCCCTTTTTAATGAAGAAGAAGCCACCCTTGCCTCTGGCAGCAGGACAAGAACATTCTGGAGACCAAAGTGCCTATGTTTAGGGACAGAAAATTCTGGTAGCGTGGTGTCAGAGAGACTTCAGAAGTCCCGAGCCAGACTTTATAGAGATCATAAGGAATGAGAAACTTACCGACCTCTCTCACTCAGGCAGTGAGATGGGTCACATGGGAAATTCGTCGACTGTAAAACTCTGTAGACCTGGAAGAGAAAAAGGAAGGGTGGGTAAGTGGAGTGGAGTGACTGATGATCCCAGCCTTCTGCCGGAAGGTAACGCGCATGTCTGATCAACTCGAAGGGGCTATTGCTTATAATAGGTGCCTTTATTTTATGTCAGTAAGCAAGGGAAAAGATCGGTGACACAACAGACTATGCAGATACATTAAACTAGGAAAAATGAGCAAATGAAGTTTTTTGCCAGGCAATTTGAAAATTTCAAGAATCCAGTCCATTTGACCTAGAAATTCTACTTCCAGGAGCTGAGCACGATGGCATGCACCTGTAATCCCAGCTACTCAGGAGGAAGAGGCAGAAGAATTGCCAAGTTTGAGGCCAGCCTGAGCAACTTAGCCAAACCCTGTCTCAAAAATAAAATACAAACCGGGCGTGGTGGCGCACGCTTGTAATCCCAGTACTTGGAAGGCTGAGACAGGAGGATCGCAGGTTCGCGGCCAGCCTCAGCTACTTAGTGAGGCCCTTCGCAACTTAGTGAGACCCTGTTTCAAAATAAAGAATAAAATAGGGCTGGGGGTGTAACTCGGAGGTAGAATGCCCTTGGGTTCAATCCCTAGTGCCACAAAATTAAATTAAATTAAATTAAATAGATAAAATAAAATAAAATACAAAAGGGCTCAGATGTAGCTCACTGGTAGAGCACTTGCCCAGCATGTGTGAGAGACAGGGGTTCAATTCCCAATAACCCCCCAAAAAATAAATAAATTCTACTTCTAAGAGAATATTCTAAGGAAATGTACAAATTTATGTACAAAATGAGCAATATTAACAAACCAAAATTGGCAATTAGGTACAGATTAAGTAATTTTTGCATGGCAGTAGTTATAGCACAGATATACAATGGACACTGTGCTAAAATGAGTTTATAAAGAATTTCTAATGTGGGAAAATGTGCTGGTATTAAGCAAAAAAAAAAGAGGCTCAACATTATATAGCTCGACCTCAACTAGTCCAACAATATCTATATCAACATATAAAGTCTTGCAAAGGATATAACAAAATACTCATCAATGCTGGTAATGTTCTATAGTTTTTCTAAAATACATTTTGGTGCTTTGTGATTCTCCTCATGTCAATATTTATTCAAAGGGAAAAGTAATCTTAAATTTGAAAGGGAAATGGAGCGAGAAGGAAGGTCGGAACAGACCTCTGTGTTAGGTGACAGCCTGGCAGGGGTGATCTGGGCTGTGGTCTAGATGTCCCCTCCCAGCCCAGGCAGCTGGGGACTCTTCCTTTCCTCCGGGGAGCCTTGCTGTGTCTGGATGGCAGGGAGTAAAAATGTCCGCCACTGCCCCAGGGCCGGGGTCACCGTCAGAGCGAGCAGCCCACGGTGGCTTTCTCTCCTTCCAGGGAGCGGCCATACTTTCTGCGCTCTAGCTTCTCAGGTGTAGGAAGTCATCCTCTGTGTCCTTTCTCCTGTTTCCCCACCCAGTAGATATGTTTGATGACTTCTCGGAAGGCAGAGAGTGTGTCAACTGTGGGGCCATGTCCACCCCGCTCTGGCGGCGGGACGGGACGGGACACTACCTGTGCAATGCCTGCGGCCTCTACCACAAGATGAACGGCATCAACCGGCCCCTCATCAAGCCCCAGCGCCGCCTGGTAAGCCCGCCTGGACCGCCACGGCCGCCAGCGGGGGCAGCCGGCTTCCCTGCTCCTGGCACCTGGCTTCAGGCTCTCACCTTGGTGGGGAATCCACCAAGGCGAATTTTGGAACGATAGGGCATGGGTTGAGGGGTTAGGTGGGTGGGTGGGAACACACCTTCAGAGTGTGCTGGAGCTCCAAGGGCGCCGGACCGTCTAGTCCAACCAGTCACTGCGCAGAAGTGGAAAGGGAGGCTCGGGGAGTGGTGGCCCTGCCCTCAGCCACAGACACCCAGCCTCCCTCTGGGTGTGAGTCCAGGCTTCCTGCTCCCATTTGGGGTTGTCTTTTAGTGTGTGTGTGTGTGTGTGTGTGTGTGTGTGTTACTGGGGATTGAAGATTGAACCCAGGGGCATTCTACCTCCAAGCTACACCCCCAGCTCCTATTTTATTTTTATTTTGAAACAGAGGTTTGCTAGGTTGATGAGAGTCTCACTACTTGCCGAGGCTGTCCTCAGACCTGTGATCTTCCTGTCTGTTTCACAAGTACTGGGATTACAGGTGTGCACCACCACGCCCGGCTCTTGAGGTTTCCTTGAAGGCCTCCTACCTCTGCTCGACCCCTTGACGAAGTCTAACCCAGAGGCTGTCTCATTGTTTTCAGTTGATCAGTTCATAAACCACAGCCCAGGAAGGCCCAGCCCACAGTGGGCCCCGGGCTGGAAAGTCTGCCCCGGGGCTGACATATTTGGCTCCTGGATCTGCACTTTTTTTTTTCTTTGTCATTTGACTTTGATCAACAACTAGCTTTCCTGTGAGTTAGGGAGGGAGGAACAGAGAAGATAAATCCTGACATTTTCTTTTGGAGGTCCATCGAAAGTCTTATCCACCACTTTTACCAGCTCCTGAATGAAAATGCTATTTCTACTTTTGGGAGAAGTTTCTCTGCCTACAGTGCCCAGTATTTGCTGTTTGTTTGTTTGTTTGTTTGTTTGGTGAGATGTCCAATGACAGGGCTACAAACCAGGTGTTCAGTGGGCAGTGCAGAGGTCCTGGGGTGGCTTAGGTAACTAGAGCCAGGTGCCCCAACTGGCCTGAGCGCTCACACAGGGCCATCATGGCCTGATCCCGCCACCACTTAGGAGGGGGAAGCAGCAGCGCCTGCCTTCCACCTGGCCCCTGGCCAAAGGTCTGTTTCCTGTGTTGCAGTCCGCCTCCCGCCGAGTGGGCCTCTCCTGCGCCAACTGCCAGACCACCACCACCACGCTGTGGCGCCGCAACGCCGAGGGCGAGCCGGTGTGCAACGCCTGTGGCCTGTACATGAAGCTCCACGGGGTGAGTGCATGCAGACCCTGCCCTGCGCCCGCCAGAGGAGCCACGCCCACGTCCGCCACGCCCACTCCGGCACGCCACGCCCACCCCGCACGCCACGCCCACTCCTCACGCCACGCCCACTCCGTGCCACTCAGGCTCTGTCCACACTGTCCGCCCTCACCGGCTCTGGCAGGGCAATGTGTCCCCGCTCTCTTATTCCCGCCACTAAACCCTCACTTGTGTTCTTTCCTTCAGGCTAGGATTCAAGTTTTTTCCTCTTAGAAAAGACAATTTAGATTTGGAAGGGAATCTTAGTAACTGTGCTGGTCTCTTTCATCTTTCATGTTTTAATTCCCAATTTACAGATGAGGAAACTATAGTGTATGGTAGTATGATGTATAACAAAGGTGGCAATTCAATAAAATGGATAAAATGATATATAAGGGCCGGGCGTGGTGGCGCACGCTTGTAATCCCAGTACTTTGGGAGGCAGAGACCGGAGGATCCGGGTTCGCGGCCAGCCTCAGCTATCTATCTCTCTCTCTCTCTCTCTCTCTCTTTCTCTCTCTCTCTCTACCTAGTGAGGCCCTCTGCAACTTCGTGAGACCCGGTTTCAAAATAAAGTATAAAAAAATAGGGCCCGGGGTGTAGCACGGAGGTAGAACGCCCCTGGGTTCAATCCCCGGTACTGCAAAAAAAAAATGATATATAAGATGATAAAGTGATATAAGAATAAATGGTCTAAGAATAAACATTGGGCTGGGGATGTACCTCAGTGGTAAAGCACTTAAAAATAAATTTAGGTGATTTAAAGACACTAAGTGTAAGACATCTTTGAAATAAAATAAAATGAAAACACTAGGCAATAAAATACCGCAATGAAAATACTAGCAATAAAATAAATGCAATAAAATTCCAAACAATAACACTAAAGAAACATAAAGGGAAGTATTTATATAACCTTGGGCATGGGGGAAGAACTCCTTTAGCAAGTTTTGAAAACTCTTAAGCCATGTAAGAAAAGTTAGATAAACTGGGCACAATTCCAGTACTTTGCAGGCTGAGACAGGAGGATTGCAGGTTTGAGGCTAGCCCCAGCAATTAATGAAGCCCTCAGCAACTTAGCAAGGCCCTGTTTCAAAATAAAAAATAAAAACGGTTGGGGGTGTAGTTCGGAGGTAGAATGCCTCTGGGTTCAATCTTGTACCAAAAAAAAAAAAAGACATTATGCTAAGTGAATAAGCCAGTCATTAAAAAAAACAAATGCTGTATGGTTCCACCTGTAGGAGGTACCTAGATCAGTCAAGTTGCCGAGGCAGAAAGTAGAATGGGGTTAAGGTGGGCTGAGAGGAGGGGAGAAGGGGAGTTGGTTTAATGGGTGCAGAGTTTCAGCTGAGAAAGATGAAAAGCATCCTGGGGGTGGGGGCGGGGGTGGGGAGTTGCCGAAGGGTGTGAATGTGCTTCCCGCCACCCAAAGGAGCACTTGAGAGTGAAGGGTGTAGACTCTCTGCTCTGTGTATTTTCCTACACATATGTGAGTTTCCCTACACTTGAGAAACAAATGTAGTGGAGTGGGCGGGACCAGCAGGAGACTTTTCTGAGCTCGGGAAGGGTTTTAAGAGGGCTGGAGGTGGGGGAGGGAGGGACGACTGCCTGCAGAGGTGGAGAGGGAGGGAGGCAGCCGGGCCCCAGGAGATGGTGGGTGGGGTGGCAACGCGGCCTTCCCACTCACAGTGGAAGAGTAGGAGACCCGTTCAAGTTCATGCTACTGTATTTTTGTCTCTCATTGCCGTGCCTTGTCTTTGAAGCAGCAATCGCTTTTCTTTCCACCCTTTCAGGTGTGGCCTTTATTAGTCCCTGTGGAAGATCAGCATAGACTAGACCAGGGGCAAACAGATTGGTCCTGGCCTGAAAGAAACAGACATGGGAAGGCAGGGTATCTACAAACCCCGGCCGGACGCTTGTTTAGGCACCCGTGGTGGCTCAAGAGCATGACTCTCAACAGTGGCCGCTGGTTCATGAGCACCAGATGCGGCACATGTATTTTCCAGGACCTGCCACCAGGCACCTTTCTAGCTAGTATCATCCCTTGCCCTCCCCTCCACGCATGAACTCTGCTCCTCTGCACGCGGGGCCCAGCTGCTGTAAGGGGGCGCCTGTACATCTCCGCTCTCCGGGACTGCCCCGTTTATTTTCTCAGCGTAATCGTTACTGGCACTCATATCTATTTTCTCGGTGCCCTGCTGTGGATGATAAAGGATTCTGCACATACTGTTCCCGCTGCCTGAAATGCCTGCCCCTTGTCTACTTGACAGCCTCTTACAGACCCAGGGTCACCTCTAGAGCGAAGCCTTCCTTCATAACCTCACGTTCCCTCCTCCACCGCCCAGGCAGTTTGCTGTTTCTTCTCTGTTTTCTATATCACCTGACAGAGTCTGGTTATTTCTACTTGTCTGTCTTTCCCATTAAACTGAACTTCTGATGGGAGGGAACTGTAATTCTCTCCTTCTCCAGGGTCTAGTAAAATACCCACCATATAGCCAAGGTGCCTGACTTTAAAAAATGGGCAATGTTGGGGATCAAACCCGGGGCCTCCTGTGTGCTAGGCAAACACTCTATCACTAGCACATCCCCAGCCCTCAATTCTTTTTTTAAAAGTAGAATTGAAGCTGGGGGTGGTGGCACATGCTTGTAATCCCAGTACTTGGGAGGCTGAGACAGGAGGATCACAGGTTCAAGGACAGCCTCAGCAAGTAGTGAGACTCTCATCAACCTAGTGAGACCCTGTTTCAAAATAAAAATAAAGCCGGGCATGGTAGTGCACACTTGTAATTCAAGTACTTGAGAGGCTGAAATAGGAGAATTGCAGGTTTGCGGCCAGCCTCAGCTACTTAGTGAGGCCCTCTGCAACTTAGTGAGACCCCGTTTCAAAATAAATAAAAAATAGGGATGGGAGTGTATCTTGGAGGTAGAATGCCCCTGGGCTCAATCCCCAGTACCACAAATAAAAATTAAAAAAAATAAAATCAGGCTGGGGGTATAACTTGGAGGTAGAATGCCCCTGGGTTCAATCCCCAGTACCACAAAAAATAATAATAAAAATAAATAAATAAATAAATAAATAAATAAAATAAAAGTAAAAATAAAATCTGGCTAGGAGTATAGCTCAGAGGTAGAATGCCCCTGGGTTCAATCCTCAATATCACAAAAAAAAGTAGAATTAATTTCTTTCTGAGCAGGCGCTCTGGGGCCTGTACACCAGTCTCATTTCCTAGGTGTGCTTACGTGCCTCCTCACAGCGTGCTCGCGTTTGTTTCAGTACCGTAGCGCATATGTACAAGTGGAAAGGCATTATGTATTGACTTGTGACTCTCCAGGTCCCCAGGCCTCTTGCAATGCGGAAAGAGGGGATCCAAACCAGAAAACGGAAGCCCAAGAACCTGAATAAATCTAAGACACCAGCAGGTGAGGAGAAGGTCTATGCGTATTAGGCAAACTAGTCGGCAGCCCCGGGAGTGTGTCTTCTTGGTTCGGCAGCCAGCCCAGGCTGCTGAGGGGCAGCGGTAACCTCGTCCATCCTTGACTCTTCAGGACAGAATGGACATCACCATGGAACATACTGGGAGCTTGGCAGCAGGCTCAGCTCAAGCTGTAGTCTGATTATTGACGAGTGCAATGGGTCTGAAGAAAAGAGGGGCATTGCTGGGTCCCTCTGTCTTTGGTGCTATGGTGAACACAATCCCTTTCAATTCTCTTAGAAGGACAGGGTCCTGTTAATTATGTTCCCAACAGATTGATCTATAACAAACCTATCATGAACATCACATAGTATTTATACTTTAGGAAGCTCCTTCATAAATACTATCTAAGTGATCCCTACAAGACCCCAGAGCAACAATTTATTATAACCATCTTTCTAATGAGCAAACCGGGGCTCAGCTGTTAGGGATAGATCTGGAATTAAAATCCACGTTTTTATACACCAGAGTCAATGGTCTGTTCAGTACACCACTCTGCCTTCTTGATTTCTAGATTAATAATGAGGGTTGCTAATGTCCCCTGCCCACAGCCTTCTTTGCTCCATACTGCTACCAAGTTAAGGATTGGATTGGCCAGTGCTGCGGTTGCAGAGAACATAAATTGGCCCATCTGATGAAAAGTTTGTCTTCTAATCTAAGGTGTGACAGACTCAGATAAATTGCCCATTTCTACAACCATGGACATGATCAGAGTCCTACGTTCTAGATTCAACAATAGCTTACTCCTGTCAGAAATATTTCTTACTAGCATTTTCTGTCTCACACCAATGTTCCTCCCCTTTTTTCCCTAATTGCTTCCCCACTGCTTATAAATGGGTAACCCCACTTCCTCACATGTACCCCACAAAGGCAGAGCAGGTATTTGATTCAGGTGTACATTCCCCTGTCCAAAATTCCAAATCCAGGAAGCTAGATTTGGCAGAACCCATTCTGAGCCCACACAAGGCCATTTATAATCTCCATTTATCCCAATCAGTGTGATGGCCCATGTTTTGTTGTAGAGATGGTAATATATTTAATTGTGGGCTGTTGTCTCAGACCCCTCTGGAGACATTTGGCCTTTTCAAAATCCAAAGATTTGAATCCTGGAACACATGTGGCCCCAAGGGTGTGGGATGGGGTGGGGACATCATTGGAAAAGTCTCCTTCTCTGACTTCTGCCCCATTTTGAGAACTGCCCTCCACTGATAAGGACCCTGCATCTCTCCCCAGCAAATGTCCAAAAAAGCCACTAGCAGGGACCTGTCCCACTGTCTCCAAGTGTCCCTGCCCCTGGGCTGGTCCTGACTCTGCCTTGTTCCAGGTCCTTCGGGCAGCGAGAGCCTCCCTCCCACCAGTAGCGCCTCCAGCAGCTCCAGCAGCGCCCCGACCACCAGCAGTGAAGAGATGCGCCCCATCAAGACAGAGCCCGGGCTGCCGCCTCACTACGGGCACAGCAGCTCCATGTCCCAGGTACGCATGAGCAGGCGGCAGGGCTGCGCGGAGGGGTGGACTCCAGGCCCCTGCAGGTGGCGAGTGAGAAGCTCCTCTGTGCCATGACCTTCGGAGACAAGGCGAGGGGCCCAGGGGCTGGCAGCCAGGCAGAGGGGCAGGAAGGCAGCACAGCCACCCCCGAGCCAGGTTGTGGTTCAGTTCAGAGGCAGAGCTGGGGCTCTCTAGAGTGAGGGGCGACTGACCTTGGCTTCGAAGTGTTTCAACGGGAGGAGACAGGGAAGGGTGACCTTCCAGCACAAGGGCAGCATGGGTGAGAGGGTGTCAGGCAAGATGTCATTTTCACTAGGTCCCTCTGTGGATGCTATGATGGCGCCCCTGCTTCCCTGACCCTTTGGGGACCAGGATGTCACAGTTTCCCTGTGTGGGCCCCACTCTGATGTCTCCTCTACCTTCGCTGACAGGCTGTGTCTTCATAAGCTTCCTGCTATCAGAGTGGTCCTGGGAGAACCTGGTCCCATCGGTCAGGAGAGCCAGGATCCCCTCAGGGCGGGGAGGTGGCCCCTTCTGGACAGAGTTGGTGATGAGATGGTGGGAAAGTTTCACAGCCTGCAGGGCGGCCCTGGTGACGCTGTGCTCAGGAGCCTCTGGGGATGGGGAAACAGAGAGAAGCGCTTGCTCCCGCCTCGTGCCCTCGCCCCCCCAGGCTCACGGTGCTTTCTGCCTTTCAGACGTTCTCCGTCAGCGCGGTGTCTGGCCACGGGTCTTCCATCCACCCGGTCCTCTCGGCCCTGAAGCTCTCCCCGCAAGGCTATGCGTCTTCTGTCAGCCAGTCGCCGCAGGCCAGCTCCAAGCAGGACTCTTGGAACAGCCTGGTTTTAGCTGACAGTCATGGGGACATAATCACCGCGTAATCGCCCCTCCTTCCCTCCTCAAATTCCTGCACGGACCTGGGCCCTGGGGGCCAGCAGAGACCGAGGCTCGGCCCCCCCCCCCCGCTGCCCCTCTGTCTGGGAAGATCTCCAGAACAACTGGGAAGAAACTTGAAGTCCACGATCGGGTAGGGGCAGCGGGGGTCAGATTTCCTCAGATGTCTTCTCGAGGTGGAGGGCTGGACAGAGCCCATCCTTGCTACAAGCACATCAGGTCTCTTCCATGGAGTTGGGACTTCTTTCTCAGTCCCCGCCCTGCCCTGCCCCTGAAGGAGACAAGATGTCCTTCTCCCCACTTCCCACCACTGTGGCCCCAGGTGGTGATTTCCCTGTTGCGTTCCCAGCACGGGGGCTATGAGGGCAGCTGGAGGGGGCAGGGCTCCGGGACCCCCGCTGCAGCCTGAACAGGGCGTCTGCTTGACGGGTATTGGAAGCAACCAGGCAGCCCCTGCCCTGGCCCAACACTCCCCTCATGCGTGGTGTGTGCCTGCATCTCCCGAGAGCAGATCTGACTCCAAAAGTATTGGGTGCCATGCAGATGTTACTGAGCGCCTCCTGGGTGGAGGGAGGAGAACCCCCCCCCCGCCTGCGCCACAGCGGAGCTTCATGAAATCTCATGTTGGTGATGACACGCAGCCTCCCCAGTCCCTTCCCTGCTGAGGGCCCCTCCTCCCCTGCATCCCAGGGCCTTTGATGTAAAAATCCCATCTGCTGTTCTGAGTGATTCAGCTCTGCCTTCAGCCCAAACACATCTCCCCCTCTGTCTAACAAGAGCTCAGTAGTGTAGCCCAAGGCACCCCTTGGTTCACCCCATCACACGCAGGGGTGCGGAGGAGGAACGAAACGTTCTGCTGCTAAAGCAACTTTGGTGGCCACTCGTCCTCAGGGCCGTCTGGTGGGACCACCCTGCTGGAGGACTCCAGCTTGCTCAGGAGCCTGCCCGACACTGGGCCTCAGCCAGACAACGGCCAAGTCCACCAGCACCGGCTTCCTATCCCAGGCAGGACTCTTCTGTCCAGGAGATGAAAAGCAAGAGTTTGCAAGATACACTCAAAACAATCAAGAAACCAAACTTGTGTTAAGAGCGATGGAAGAGGACAGTGCGGGTGGCTCCCGAGGGAATGGCCTTCTGGCCTGCGCACCGGGCTCCTGAAGACTCCTCCTGGCCCTTGATCTCCATGGAGCCTCAGCTGACTGTGGCCTTACTCCGTCCCAGCCCAGAACACCCAGCCCCCACCCCACCCTACTGGCCGTAGCAGAGAATACCTTTGAACCAAGATTCTGTTCTAATCAGCATTTACACTGTTTTCTCCCTGAGCCCTCCCTCCCATCCCTTCCCTCCCCCACAAACCTGTTAACATTGTCTTAAGGTGAAATGGCTGTAAAATCAGTATTTAACTAATAAATTTATCTGTATCCCTCGTTCCCTTCTCCCCCCTCAGAGGTCTTTCCTGGGAGGTGCGATGCTAGTGTCCTTTCCTGGGGTCTCTCAAGGACGCCCCGCAGGCTGCTTCTAATCACTGTCATTATTTTGGTGGCTGGCACCTCTCTAGACTGTGGGGGCTGGTGAGAAGAGCGCCCACCCCAGCCCTGCTACTCCCTGGAGACCAGGGACAGGTCACCTCAGGCTTCACTGTCCTAGGAGAGGGGGACCAACCGCTAGCCCAAGCTCTTTGGTCTTCAGCTTCGTAGGATACAGCAGATGCTGCCCTGGGAGTGGGGGCATTTTTAAAGCTCCGTCTGCAGCCTGAAGCTCCAATTACCTGGAGGGTCCACACTCCCTCCGGACCTCTCCCTGGCTTTAGGATGCATCTTGGACGGCGACCCAAGAGCTCCTGCCCTCTCCTGCTTTTCCTTTATGGTTTGATCCAAACAGGCCCTTAAAGGAGCAGGTGATGCTTGCCCCCTTGAGAGGAGACTGGAGCTCTGTCTCCTTTATCCATTTTGACTTCACCTTTTTTTTTTTTTTTTAGCAACAGAATAGCTTAACTGTTTCATCATAAAGTATGTGAGCATGATGTGGTGGGGCATACCTGTAATCCCAGTACTTGGGAGTCTGAGACAGGAGGAGCACAAGTTCGAGACCAGCCTCAGCAACTAACTTAGTGAGACCCTCAGCAACTTAGCGAGACCCTGTTTCAAAATAAAAAGGGCTGGGGG
>PVJS01029849.1:0-24498 GCA_004027185.1 Glis glis
AATCCCAGTACTTTGGGAGGCAGAGACCGGAGGATCCGGGTTCGCGGCCAGCCTCAGCTCTCTCTCTCTCTCTTTCTCTCCTTGTCTCTTTCTCTCTCTCTCTCTCTGCTTAGGGAAGGCCCTCCGCAACTTCGTGAGACCCGGTTTCAAAATAAAGTATAAAAAATAGGGCCGGGGGTGTAGCGCGGAGGTAGAACGCACCTGGGTTCAATCCCCGGTACCGCAAAAAAATAAAATAAAATAAAAGAGAAAAATGTACATCAAAGACCTGAATAGAAGCCAAGAGCACCAGTACAAATCGTGGCAGTATCCAGTCTACTTATATGTATATGAATTATTCCTTAGCATTTCAGTTAGAAGATAACTTAGAGCAGATATTCATACAGGTACCGATTTGGCTGAGGTTCTTAGTTCTGTAGTCTAACTTCCTCACTTGTAAAATTGACAGGATAATGAGTAACTTTGTACTGTTTTCACAAGGAGAGGACATAGGTATTTAAAGTACTGAGTCAGTGCTATCTAAGCCCCTACTAGGGGCTCAACATAGTGCTAGTACCCAACAACAAAATAAAGATCATCATCTTCTTTTTCAGTCTTTATACAGTATCCTCACAACAATTTTCTTAAATGCTAACAATTATTTTGACACTAGTTCCAGCTACGTGCTGTAGAAACCTACATTCAAAACCTGTAATCTTTGGTTCCTAACTTAGTGTTGAGTTCAATTAAACCACAAAGTTCCAATTAGTACAGACTTTTTCAGGTGTTCTCCATCATACTAATTTGAGGCAAATGGTCATGACCAATTCTTTGGGTTGTCATCCTATCAATCTAAATATGAATAATTTTTAATCTTTTTTAGCAAAGCATCTTTATAAACTCTACTAAACTATTTAATGAGAGTACTTTATGAAAGTGAATAAAAACAGTAACAAACAATTTTGGTATTAGTCAAGAAAACATGCAACAAATAAAATAATAAAGAAAATGTCATTCTTTCGCCGATATTTCAATGTCTCCAGAAATCAAATAAAATTAATTAATCAGGGGAGAGAGAAAATAATCAGTGTAGGGGAATACTTTTGCCAAACTTTGTTCTGGAAGTCCTTTTTAAAATAAAATGACCTGAATTACCTTCATACTTATTCTGTTTAGACATTCATTTTCCTGAGAATTGGGAGGGGGATTGCAAATTAAATCAGGGAGAAGTGCTGTCATGTTGATGGAGACAAGTTCAATACCAAAGATTTACCTGCTTAGACAAATGAAATCAGAGTCAGTAGATCCATCTGAAATGTTCTGATGCCTCTGCAGAAATAGGGAAGTTGTGAGTAAATGCAATTTTACTTCAGTCAAATTTGGTGCTGATGTCTAGAGGCTCATTGTTAAAGGTTAGCTTTATTAAATCAGTTCCAGGATTTCATGAGACTGAATAGTATTACCAATAAAATACAGGTTGCCCAGTGAAAATTAAATTTTAGAAAAACAATGAATAATTTTTAATGTAAGTATGTCCCAAATATGGTATGTATATGTACATGTTTACAGTTTCTGTCAACAAAATAACCAGACAACTTTTAGCATATTATTTTTATCCCTAACATATTGTTTGACCCTAATGGGCCAAATGATCAATTTTCATTTGAGTATTCATCTTTTCAACCAATTCATAAAAAAAATTATGGGAAAAAAGACATGTGATTTTTAATAGAACAAAATATGGCTGCCAGTATTTTGTTATTTAATTCAATAGAGAAAAATCAGTTTATTTTTTGACATTTTTAATTCACATAAGAATGGGGTCTTCTGAATTACCTGTGACATTTTTAATTCACATAAAAATAGGGTGTTCAAAATTATCTGTATTTTTGTTGTTTTTTAGTTGTTCAGATTGATACAAATAAAACTTAGCTTAGAAATACCCCTAGGCTATTCAGAAATACAAAACACTTTCCATCCCCTCAAATAATACTTGTTCCGATTATCATTTTTAACCTACACATGCAGTTAACCTTTGAATAAGCAAAATTAGGAGTGTAATTTTTATAAAATTAAGCTTTACATTTTGGTCAGATGGTTTCAAGAAATTTTAAAAGCAAAAAGATTATATTCTAGCAAAGTAAAAAGTGAATTCTGAAACCTCTCTGTTTCACTATTATCAATAAAGATTTTATAATTTATCTTTGCATTTAATAAAAATATAAATTGATTCATTGAATTATGGGAAAACAGTTTATATTTTTTGAAATATTATAATTGTTTTTAAGATACAGAATAGGGCATATTTTTAGATATAGAAGAGGGCATATTCTATACCGTTGATAAAATACCAATGTATATAGATAAAGTAGTTAATATTTAAACAAAGTTTATGAAATAAAATGTGTAAATAAAAAACCAAAAAGATAATCAAACACTATTCTTCATTTGTTCCTGAATCTTCAATAATTTCATTTAGGAGATTTTCATTCTGCCCCCCCAACCAAAAAAAACCTCATTAATATATAACTACTGGGGGCAAACTCTTTCAGTATGGACTTACATAAAAATATATTTATTTCAGAAATATATTTTTACAAAATTGTGTTCAGGATTTATGTTCTTTCAGCCCTTTAGGGCTCCACTCTTACTGGAGTTCATTGTTTCTTTTGGGAAGTTGGCTACTAATTTAAATCCTGCTTTGAAAATTACATGTTCTTTTCATGAGCTGCTTATATACACCTACGTGTCTATTGGGTAGGTGTTTTTCATTAGTTCTGGAAAATTCTTATTTCTAATCTCTTTCAATATTTTTCCTTCCCTATTCTTCCTCTTCTCTCCTTTTCAGACTCCAGCTAACCATATTGGATCTTCCCTCTTTATGCCCTGTGCTCCTATATTTGATGTGGTTTTTCATACCTCTAGCTTCCTTTCTGGCTTTTTTTTTAACCTGTCATATTTTCTGGTTAATTCTCTCTTCAAGAATTACACTGTATTATTGAATTCTATATTTGTTTGCTATGTTTTTTCAGTTCTTGAATTTCTACTTTGTTTTATTTAAACTTTACTAGGTCACTTTGAATATTTCATTCTTTGCTATAAGTTTCAAGCTTGTCATTTATCTCCTTGAATATTATCTTATAGTCCTATGTCTGAGGAGTTTGGTATCTAATGCTGTTGTGGGTTTGTGATGTTTATTATTGTTATTGGCTCTTAATAATGGTATCTCATCTATTCATATTCTACTTTTCCTTATCTCTTATAACTACATATTATATTTGAGAAGTTATTTATAGGAATACCTAGAGAACTAAGATGATACCATCACCCTTCAGAAAAGATGTTCTGTATTGTTTTGTATGGCATCAAAATCATTCCAGATTATCTTGATCCAAAGCCAAGAATGAATTTTTTTTAATCCAAACTATATTAAGTGGGTCTGAAGTTTATTCAAGGCCTATTTTTATTACTGGGTCATTTTTACTACTAGCACCCAACTAAAAAGGAAGTAATTTACTTTGCCTCCACATTGAACACCCTCCTCTCAATCCTGGGGTCTTTCTACCTCAAGAGGTCAGCCTATCTGCTGACTTCACCTCTCATGTATGAATGCCACAAAAGCAAAAGCAATCCCTGAAAAAGGCTATATCTCTGACTTGCTAGATCTAATCATTGCTATATTTTATTTCTGGATCTAATCATTGCTATTTTTAAATTTATTATTATGTACTATTGGTTATTATATTATTTATTTTAAAATTTTTATTAGGAGTCTAGTTGTGTGAAGTTTACTTTAGCTGAGAGTTTTATCCAAATTATTTAATTGCCATTATCAGAGGGGAAGTCTTTAACTATTAAAAGTTAACTAAAATATACTTTACAGGAGACAAAATGTTTTATTACAACCCAAATGTTATATTAATTAGAAAGAAATGCATAAAAGTGTAAACGTTTGATTACATAGTAGAAAGTAAAAGAGCTAGTAGGATATTTGAAAAACAAAAATATTTATTCTGATTAGTGTGATGGCAACCAGAGAAGGGAACACTCCTCAATGGAGAGAATCAAGTTATTTTGTAGATACATCATTTTGCATTACACAGCAAATGTGATGTTCTCAAATGTATCTATTTTGAATAATGTACAAAGCATGGGACAAATTATAAAATATCTCAAAATAGTCAAGGCCCAAAGTAATAAGCCATACTATACTGAAATACTGAGAACAATTTGAATATATCCAAAATAACATGAAGTAAAGGGGAAGGCAAACTAAAGAGATGACTATGAGCCCCACCAAGTAGGAGAAAATGCCTTGTGTACTAAAGTAAACAGAAGGGGAAAAAAGCTGGGGAAAAATTTACTTTTCCAAATAGCTCTAGAGTATGAATAATAAGTAAACTGGTTAGAAATTATTTGTGAAAAGAGTGCTTCACTGGAAATTTGCAGCCATGATTGTCTTCCAGCTGGCTATTGGCATTATGAAGATGCCCTATTCGTTATTCCACGTCTTCATAGACTCATTTTGTAAAGTAAGTAATTGGAATAACTTCTCTCCAAAACTAATTTCAACTCTCAGATTTTATGATGACTTTTTTTTCTCTTTTTGTGGTACTGGGGATTGAAACCAGAGGCATTCTACCTCTCAGCCCCAGCCCTATTTTTTTTTTTTTCATTTCAAAACAGGGTCTCATTAAGTTGTTCAGGGTCTCACTTAGTTGCTAAAGCTGGCCTCAAACCTGCAATCCTCCTATCTCAGCCTCCCAATTTACAGGTGTGCTCCACCATGCCCAGCAGGATGATACATTTTAAAGCTAAACTTACTTTTAGTTTTTCGATAAGTCCTTGAGTGAAAATTATAATATATGCACATGTGAATAAAAGAAAATGAATGTTTTTAATATACAAAAATACCCGACAAAGTGAACAAAGGCAAAAAAAATCTAACTCCATAAGACAAAAAACATGTTTCTAAAATAGGTCAAATTCAATCCATATTCTTAAGCTAATGAAACTATTGTTAGCACATAATTACAAAATATTCATTACAGTTCAATTCTAATTTCTGCCCTCTAAGCAGCTGTAATAGAATCAGTGAATATTTTCATAATATCTTTTAAGTTCATGTCAGTGAGATAATTTCATATTCAAAGATTTCTAATTGATTTGACCATAAAATAAGCCTTTTGTTCAAAGAAGGGCAAAATAAAAGATAAGAAAGATGGCAATTTAATTTTCAGCTATATACTATATAGAGACGTATTGTGGCTATTAAAATACTGAATGTAAAAGAAAAATGGCTGAGCATTCACCAAGGAGTGAATGAGTCACAATAACTAAACAAGGTCCCACATATATCTTTATGAAGTTGCTTTGAAAATGAAGATTGGATCGACTTACTCTGTTACAGAGGAAAACATCAAATGTTCAGATGAGGTACTTTGCAAATAGAATCTGCAGGATGATTCAATAGCACCAAGTAACTTACAGTTTTGTTAGGAATTTCTAAAAACACTCCTGGCTTGTATTATCCCTTTACGCAATTGTGTTCTCTCTTTTTCTCTGATTTGAAGATTAAATTTGAACATTGAAAAATATTTTCTTCCTATTTGCATTTCATATCTCATTCCCCTGCTTTGTAGGATGTTCACCCTAACATCCAACTGATAACGTTCTTAGGCACACTAAAACCTGTAAAATAAATTCAAGTCTATTTAAAATGGATAGAAACATATTAATGCGAACACATTTAAACAAATGGAAGCCCTCCTCACCAGAGTAATCTGCCTACTATTAGGAAAAGATTTAAATGTCAATAAGGAAATGTCCTTGACAATATGTTGTGTTCTATATTTTGAAAACAAATGAAAAATCTATATCTATGTCTGTATACATCTATTATCAACTGAATCAATTAGCACCACCCTGGAAATCCTCTCGATTTTTGGCTACTCCTTTTTTCTCTTTCCTTCTCTTATTGCTTTTCCTTCATATCGCCATTCCCTAGATGTTTCCCTGAAATATCTTCCCCTTTATCATCCTCCACTTAAAAATCATAATCCCCATAAAGCCATCATCTAATTGAGGTTTTAACTATTGTCATCAAATGGATAAATTCCAAAATGGCACCTCATCCCTCCTTCTGACTCCAGACACAGTTCTATTACAGTGAATATCCACATGGACAGTTTCCTCTTGGGTTACAAAAGAGTGCCCAAAATAAACTCCTCCTCCTCCTGATACTCTCCTGTATGCCCTAGTTCTTCTGCCAGTGGAACTGCAAACTTCCTGTGAGCCTTGCATTTTTGTTTCCCTCTTCATGTTCCATTTCTATCAAAGTCTTCTTGGATGGGCCTCTGAAATGTCTATTGAATTGAGCTTTTACTTGGAAAATCCCAACACTTTGTTCTGGGCTATTTTTATTTTTATTTTTTTGTGGTACTGAGGATTCCCAGAAAAATTCTACCTATGAGCTATACCCCTAGCCCCTTTTTAATATTTTGTTTTGAAACAGGGTCTCACTAGGTTACTGAGAGTCTCAGTTGCTGAGGCTAGTCTTGAACCTGCAATCCTCCTGGTCTCAGCATCCCAAGTACTGGGAATACAGATGTGTGCCACCATGCCTGGCTTATTCTGGGCTATTTTTAAAGCCAACCAGCTCATAACTTAAAATTCAGACTAATACATTCTTTGAAGTTCTATTGCAGATTGCAAAAATGAGGAAATATGCAAGGTAAGTAGAGAGAAGCTTAGTCACTTAAACAGTCACTGTGTTTACTGATGTGTAGAGCAGGAAAAAGGGGAAAGGTGAAGGGTGGAAGGGGGAAGAACTTGGTGAGCATCTATACTTGTCCTGGGAGTTGCTGACATTCAGAGGGTCAGACCTGGAAAAGTAATGTGGTGGAAAAATTATGGGCTATTTATTTTCCTTTGGACTGGGGATTGAACCCAGGGGTATTCTACCTCCAAGGTACACCCCCAGCCCTATTTTATTTTTTCAGTCTGAATCAGGGTCTCACTAAGTTACTGAGGGTCTCGTGAAGTAGCTGAGGCTGGCTTTGGACCTGCAATGCTCCTGTCTCAACCTCCCAAGTACTGGGATTACAGGTGTTCACCACCACACCCGGCTAAATATGGGCTTTTTAAATCACTCACTTGTGGGTTTGAAATTGTTGCTTGTGATTCCTGTGCTAATATAACAAATGTAATATGGACAATACAATCATATGTGATTCCAAAATGTTAGTCCTTTCAAATGTCAGTCTCTCCCTCACCATCTTTAGTGCTCTGAGCACATCCTGCTAATTTAAAGCACAGCTTTTATCTGATCTCACTTTTACTCAGATGTCTAGAATTATTTCCTATTATAATTTCAAACATGTTTGAATTTCTCTGATGACTTTCCAGGTCTTCTATTACCAGAACTCTCAGACTTTTTATCCATTTTTTTCCCGTTCTTTTGACAGACTGGCTTCCAACAATTAAACTGTCTCATCACTCTCCAGCTATACTTAGCTCCTTCCATCCAGCCCTGACAGTAGTCATGATTTTCCCTGAGGTTGAAACTCTCTCTTTCAGGTAAATAAATCTATAAACATTCCTCAAGGTTTAGCAAGAGTCCCACTTAGTCTGCAAGATTATAGCCACTTTCTGTATGCCACTTTTCTTTCTCTGATGCCTCTGTACTACTTAGAAGATAAATTGAATAGATAACATGATTAAAAAGAAGAAAATATAAACCAGGCATGGTGGTTCATGCCTGTAATCCCAGTACTTGGAAAGCTAAGACAGGAGGATTGCAGGTTCGAGACCAGCCTCAGCAATATAGCAAGACTCTCAGCAACCTAGCAAGACCTTGTTTCTAAAAGAAATAAACAAACAATAAACAAAAAAATAGGGCTGGGGGTGTAGTTTGGTGGTAGAATGCCCCTGGGTTTAATCCCCAGTATAAAACAAGATGAAGGAAGGAAGGAAGGAAGGAAGGAAGGTAGGAAGGAAGGAAGGAAGGAAGGAAGGAAGGGATGGATATGTTAAACACTTTAAAATACATGGCACAAAAAATAGCCATTTTGACTGATTACTTCCCTGAGTTTGGTGATGGTTCTACTAAATTGACTGAAGCAGCTGGTAAATGGAATATCTTATGGCCACGGTGGTAACTTGTCTTAGTTTACCCAATTCTGACAATGTTACCGAGGGTCATTAAACCAAACATATTTTCAAGCACAACCTGTAATGGCACAACTCCTCATATGCCTTATCAGTGACACACTCTGCTGCACGTGCACAGATAAAAATAGCAATGTCAGACACAACAACTGTCAAATTTGATGCCTGGGGCATCGTTTTTGATAAAGACAGCTGTGGATGCTAAATTGAGGTTTCCTATGCACTCTTTACTCCCACCTCTTTCAAGAAAGCCACCCATTGATAGACTTTATATTTTTATGTTTTGCATCTGTATTTGGATGCTGAGAAGACAAATAATGCAGTAACTCCATGATCTTGGGAGAGAGGAGGGAAAAACACCTGTCAGGGTAGAATTTTCAGCTACATCAGAGAAGACAGCACTCTGCTCTTACTGACAGAGCCCTTTGAAGACCCGGGACAGGATTGTTACCTTCCATCTAAACAGCTGCTTCTGCAAGGACAGGGTCTTTTGGATTCCACTCTGAAGGCCTCACAATTTGAAGACTTTATATTCCCCTTCTATTACTCCCTGATTCACATATTCCAGGGATAAGCAAACTTTTTCTGTAAAAGGCTAAACAGTAAATACTTTAGGCTTTGTAACCCATATGATCCCTCTTGCAACTACTTAAGACCCTATGTGTGTATGTGTGTGTGTGTGTGTGTGTGTGTGTGTGTGTGTGTGTGTGTGTGAATGGATGAGTGTGGCTCTCTTCCAACAAAACCGTATTTAGAGCAATGAATTTTGAATTCCACATCATTTTCACATATCACAAAATATTCTTTTGATGTTTTAACTGTTTAAAAAGGCATAAACATATGTAACTCAGAGACCACTTAAAAAGGCAGTGGGAACTGAGTGTGGTGGTGCACACATGTAGTCTCAGCTACTATGGAGGCTGAGGCAGCAGGATCACAAGTTCAAAGCCAGCCTGGGCAACTTAGCAAGACTGTCTCAAAATAAAAATTAAAGTCGAGTGTGGTGGCACACGCCTGCAATCTCAGTTCTTGGGAAGCTGAGACAGGAGGACAGCAGCTTTGAGGCCAGTGTGTGGTAATTTAGCGAGATTCTGTTTCAAAATAAAAGGGTTGGGAATGTAGCTCAGAGGTAGAATGCCTTTGGGTTCAATTGCCAGTACAGGGAAAAAAAAAAAGAAAAAAAGGCAGTGAGAAAATTTTGTGCACAAGTCACAATCTGCTGACCACTGGTATAAACAATGTATGTCTTCTCTGTTTATCTTAAGACAAGAAATAAAGCCCTTGTGAAACAGATTATCATTTTTCCAAATACTAACATATATGAGCCTAAGACATGTCAATTGTCTTTACCATCAAACCAAGAGCTCTAAAAGGGAACAACCATTCTACATACTTTTCAAAGTCCAGGAAAAAATCTATACCATTCTAAAACAAAATTTGCCTTCTATCCCTCTCGAAGCACACTTTAATCATGATTTTGCTTGTCTGGATATCTTGGGTTAAAAAAACAAGATAGTGAACTGGGAGTGGTGGTGCTGAGACAGGAAGAACACAGATTCCAGGTCAGAGGATGGTAATTTAGTAAGACTTATCAAGACCTTGTTTCAAAATAAAAATAAAAACAGAACAAAACACGGTAGTCACCAGTAAATATGGTATTTGTAATTTCTTTATTTTCAGAATACTCTATTTTTATGATACTGAAAACATAAGTGTGAAATTAGGTACAGTTTGGAATTTTAGTGTGGCTGAATGCTAAGTGCCAATGGACTCGGCCAGTTATGTCTGATGTTATCTGGAGCCAGGTTGAATTCTATTCTTATGACTTCTAATATCTACTCAATCAAGAGAATTGAATCTTGTGTACTTTAACTTAGGAGCCACTTATAAACGTATACCATATAATGTTATGTCTTAAAATACTTCATAAATTGTTCAACAGTGCTCACTGAACAGGACTTGACCCACATATACAGTCCCTGAAGGGGATGATTATAGAGGATCTTATTTTGTTTCATCTGCTTTTTGTAGAGGGAAACAAACGCAATGCAGTGGAACATTATCCTTATTTTCAACCCTGAGTATATGTACTGAGTTTCCAAGAGGATAGATGACACTAAAGAACAAATACACCCATCTCCTGAAATTTTAATTTTATTAATGTCCAATTAAATTATTAAATTATTATTTGTATACTTGAGTAATATAAATAGATTATAGGGCTGAATTCAAATTCTCAAAACAGAAAAAGTCATATGGGTGGTCAATTCATCTACTTACTCATTAGATCAGGGTGAATGACATGACTTCACAATCCCATGAGTGATTTGTGGTAGGAAAATTTAGGCAGGATTGCTACAAACTCTTCACAACTTCATGACTGAGAAACCATTGAAATGACTCCATGATTCAGTCAACATTTACAGAAAGATGGAGAAGTACAGCTTATCTTCTGGCTCTCTTGGTATGTAAATATATCAAATAGCAGTAATATTTAAGTGGACTCACCCACTGCTAAGTACATACTATCGTGTGTGTGTGTGTGTGTGTGTGTGTGTGTGTGTGTGTGTGGTGTGTACTGGGGATTGAATCCAGGGGCATTTTACCTCTGAGATACACCTCCAGCCCTATTTTATCTCACCAAGTTGCTGAGGCTGGTTTTGAACCTGTGATCCTCTTGTCTCAGCCTCCCAAGTACTGGGATTAGAGGCATACACCACCATGCCTGACTCACACTCTTTAACTCAGGAACTATTGTTTAAAAGCCAGTAGGCCTAGGATTATGCACAGCTAAGTCTTTCTATGTTGTTATGTGACATAAGTTAACTTCTCTCCTCTGTGATACTTTTATCTTTTGGAAAAGGACCTTTACCTTTCTATATCACAGGGGTATAATGAAAATTTTGAAGTAATATAAAAGTAAACTGAAAAAGAGGGAGCAATGCTATTATAAATATTGAAGCTAGAAGAAAAAAATAGTCTTCCTAGATATATAAAGTCAAATAAAAGTGAGGCAAAGAAGAGGTAAGTGTAATGTTTTCTACTTCCCAGTCCCCCTGACTTACTCTTTGTTCTTGTTAATAATGGGAAAATAAAATCAATCATTTGTTCTTTATAAACTCTGGAGATAGCTAAGAAATGCTTTACTTCATTAAGATAAAACATTTTCAATCACTGAAATTTTTGGAACAGGCCAAAATTATACTCACTTTTACACTACTAGAATTTTTCTCTTTCCTCCCTTGTTTTCATCCTCCATTTCTTTAACAAAAGTACAACCTGACAGATGTGTAAAAAGGATAAAGGAAGCTAGATAAATATGAAAACAGTCACAGCTGGTTTCCTAGATTTATCTCCAGTTGATTTTACATCTGGTCCAACTGTGTTCTGTGTTGATATTGGCAAAAGGCACAAGCCCTATGCCTCTCTTGCTTTTATTAACAGTGTCATAAATAGACAAGAAATATTTGAAAAAAGATTTTAGCCACAATCTGAGTATCTGAGTAATCTTTTCACTACATTCTCAAACATTCCATCTTTTCATCTTCATATGCAATGTCACCCAGTGTAATCCATTCTGGGTATTTGTAAGCATTTCTAGTTTTTCTCTTATCTAGACTGCTGCTTTTCTCTAGTTCAAAGGATCAACACCAACCTGTCCTCCTAATTTCTTGCCTGAGTAAGCATTTCATGCCACTTATTTACTAGCATTATTCTTAAGATTCCCAAATAAATACCTAATCCTGTCCCTCGCTGCTTCTTTTGTGCCACAATTACCTATAAAATAAATTCCCAATATATTATCAAAATCTGCAAGGCTTTTAATACTGATCGCCCTACTTTGTATTTCCCAACTTTACTCTCCTGCTTGTTATTTTCCCAATTATTTCAATGATTTTGACCTTCTCACCATTCCTCAACATTTCAGAGCCTGTCATATATTTAGCGCTTTACACATATATTTCCCTCCATCTGGATTTCCCTCTCATTCATTCTTCTAGACTTCTATAGTTTAGATCTTAACTGTCCCTCAAAGACCCATATGTTAAAAAAATCTCAGTCCCCAGCTTGGTACTATTGAGAACCCTGAAGAGGTGGGCCTAGCAAGGGGGCTTCTAGTCACCGGGGGCAGGCCCTTGAAGGGGATAGAAGACCCCAACTCCTTTCCCCTTTCCCCTTTCTCTCTCTCTCTCTCTCTCTCTCTCTCTCTCTCTCTCTTTTGCACCCCAGCTATGGAGTGGCTGTGCTCTGCCACACACTCTGCCACGTTGATCTCCCTTGCCACAGATTTAAAAGCAATGGAGTCAGCTGACCATGGAAAGAAACATCCCAAACTAAGCCAGAATAAAAACTTTTCTCTTTATAAGTCATCTCAGGTATTTGTTATAATAACAGAAAGCTAACACACAGATCCAGCTCAATAGCAACTCCTCTGTACATCTTTATTGACACTTCTAGCTGTAACAGAAGAAAATCCCTCTGATGGTACACTGAATTAAGAATTCACACTTCAGAATTGTTTTTATAATGACCCCATAATCAAGAGGGAAAAATAAATGGCATAAATAACACTCTAAAAACAAAAATGAATTTAACCTCTCTGAATGGTATTTGAATATTCAAGTGGATTCTTTTTTCAATCATTTCATTATGGTTAAACAGTTAATTCCTTTTCTCTTTCTATATATAAGATCTTTAATCCAAGAAGATCAATGTACTCTCAGTACTTTAAGCTTTCCTACATGATTATAAGGTACTGACAGCACTATGTAACTATGAACTAGGAGATAAAGAAAATTGAGTGTTTGTGACTCATCTAATGCTACACAGGAACTCCATTACCAGGCAGAGGAAAGAAGAAAGAACCTCAGATCCTCCAAAGCCTATAATGGGGAAAAGCATTCATGAAATTGGTAGCCAACCCAGCTCTCTGTAGTCACTCCCACAAATGGTATTTTTATGTCACTCCCACAAATGGTATTTTTAAGTATTATTAGCTATCAGAACCAACTTTCCAAGGATTTTCTAAAAGTAAAGGAAAGAATAAGCAACAAGAGGTTTGGAAAACAGTAGAACAGACATGATATCCACAGAAGTGCGACTTCCTGCCTCTCTCCTCCAATCTCAGGAGATGTAAGGCCTTTTGTCCTTGCTGCATTGTGTTTCTGCATCTCCTACAGATACAGCAGCCATCTCAGTATGTTATCCCATTAATCCCTCAGATAATTGTTTAATAGAATTTTGTCAAATTGACTTAATTACCTCCTTCACTACCCCTTGGAGATTTTGTAAACATGGGATGCTCTTGAAATAAAAAAAAATAATTAGGTTTTGGAATTGCATGCAAAAAAATGATGACCTAGAATTCTCACAATCTTTCTAAATAACATATGCTGTTATGTTCTCTATTTGTAGATTTGTTTTCACCCCTATCATAAGCTGGAAAGGCTACATTCTTTCTCCTGTTACTCCTTTCAAGGGTCCAAGTAGAGACCCTCAACTCTTGTTCTTCCAGAAATAGGATTATATGACTAATCTTCAGGAAAAAAAAATGTGATTTTTTTGGGGTTTATTTTAGTATGAGCCTAGAGAAGTCATAGTTTCCTAAAAGAAAAAGCAGAAAATGTCTTTTTCTTTTCTCTATAATGCGAAATTGATATTTCTCAGCAAATACTATCTTTTTATCTTGATTAGAAATGTGGGCACTTCTGCTTCTTTTCAGTGTTCCTCTTTCTGGCAGTTCTATAGCCCCATCCCTACTTAGGAATTATTTCTGGATCCTTGCCACTAAACATCTGTCAAAATACATTGCTTTGAATTATAGTTATTGGTATAATGGCTTATTGCTTCAACTAGGTTTAAAACCCTTTGAATGAAGGGATCTTGAACATTCATCTTCACATTCCCAAAAAGATTGTAACACAGTGCCTACACATAGTAAGTACTCAAGATATACTTGTCAAATGAAAAAAGAATATTATATATAAGCAAATATGATTAGAACTGAGGGTAATGGTGTCAAAACTTGGGTGTTAGAGCAAATTTAAAAAGTTGATAATAATGGAAAACTTTATTATCATGTTGCAATAGTGACCAGCCTCAGATATCATATGCAAACCTTATAAATCTGCAAAGGAGGCCTTGCAATGGGTGGGGAAGATCTGCCCAACCATAGTCAGACAGGCAGAATTGCTCTGATAGGGCTGGAATCAGACTTATATGCTCCTTTTTCTGGGCTCCCACAGTCTTGGAAACCAGCCAGGACCCCTAGTCACTATGGAAGTCACCACTCCTGTGCTCAAATAGTGACTATTACCTGTCAGCTTCAATGCACTAAATGATACTCTGGTGTCTGAAAGAGTTAATGGTCCTCCTAGAAGTGAACAACTTAGTTCAATCTGACTGGTAGGATCAGCCCCATTACATTTTATTTGAAAGTTTGGGTTCCTTTTCTCTTTTTCCTTCCTAAATAAGAACATTGGATCAGTTAAATGTAAACAATTTTACACTAGTCTTAAATTAAATTTTAGAAATCCCCAATATTTTTCTTCCCCTTTTTTATCCACAGATTCTCAGATTTCAGACACATCTCCAATTTAGATTATCTAATTCCCCAAAACCCAATGTGGTGAGATACTGATAACCTTAAGAACTAGGCCATGATTTTCTTTAATGTTGAAGTGCTTTCCCACATGTGAAAATAATAAACATATTTCTTATATAGTAATGACAGAGCAACAGAGAATTTAAGAAATTGTCCCTGACATTAAAATATACTGTATTCAGTTGAAGAAAAAAAGATAATTAGGTACATAGTAGAACATAAACTGTGTGGAATATCAAGAAGATATAGGTCAAAGTGAAATGGTATTTTTAGAGTATGCATTATACACATACAAAGAAGTATTTAAAGACCCCAGGTTGGAATATCTATATTGGTAATGAATTTGGGGAGGCCAGATGTGGTAAGGAAAAGAACCAGATATAACTGAATATGAGTATAGCTCTATGCTATGATTTGAATGTGTACCCCCAAAATGTTGGGAACACAATCCCCCAATTTATAGGTTAAGAGCATTTTGAGGTTGGATCTTTAGAAGGTAACTGGGATTACATGAGGTCATGAAGGTGGAACCCCTGTGATCGTATCAGTGGCTTATAAGAAGAGAGAGACCTGAGCTAGCATCCTTAATGTCTCAGCATATGATGCCTCTGCTGGGTATGATGCAGCATGAGGGCCCTGACAAGATGCTGAGCAGATGCTGGTGCCATGCTCTGGGTCTTCCCAGCCTCCAAAATCATAAGCCAAATAACCTTCTATTCTTTGTAAATTATAAATATCTGGTCTCAGGCATTTTGTTATAGTAACAGAAAATGAACTAAAACAGTACCACATTATTAACCCAGTGATTTTTGAGCAGGTTACTAATTCATTAATTCATTCATCAATGCTTCCATCTTTCTCTCCATTCATCCACCATCCACCTACCCATCTATATATTTATCCATGACTTACTTAATGAAGTGCTTAGAACAAGCTACTGAAATAATTTCTGGTAAAATACATAAATAAATGAAATGAGTGTTTATATTTATTAAATTAATATTTTAAAATCTGGTCTTCTATCAAAGTAATATTCATATAATATAAAATTTATCATTTTAACCATTTTAAATTATATGATATGGCAGTTTTTAGTACTTTCACAGTATTAGGCAACTATCATCACTATCTAATTCTAGACTATTTCCATTATTTCTAAAAGACATCCTGTACCAATTCAGCAGTAAATCCCATTCCCCCCCTTTCCCTTGGCCCCTGCAAACCCTTAAGCTGTTTTTTCAGTCTAAGGATTTGTCTATTCTAAGCATTTCATATAAGTAGAATTATACAGTGTGTCTAGAATGTTTCATGAAATTAGCATAATGTTTTATTATGCATTTCATTATTTAATGGCTCATTTATGCTCTAGCCAGAATCAGTATTTTATTCCTATTTAAGGCTGAATAAAATTGCATTGTATGGCTATACCACATTTTGTTTATCTATTTTCAGTAGATGGACATTCTGGTTGTTTGTACTTTTTGACTGTTAGGAATAATACTGACACAAATACTCATGTATAAGTTTTGCTTGAATGTTTTTTATTCTTTTGGATATATGCTAGGATTGCTGGGTCATATGATAATTTTATGTTTAATTTTTAAGAGACCACCGAACTATTTTCTAGAGTAACTACACCATTTTAAATACTAGAAATATGTTCATATAATATCATCACCCAACTTAGTTTACTGTTTAATTATAGTCATCCTAGAGGGTGAATTGGTATTTAATTAAGGTTAGGATTTGCATTTCCATAATGACATTGGACACTTTTTCACTGTTTATTTGCTTTGTATATGTTCTTTGGAGAAACACCTAATTCTTTGTTTTTTATATTGGGCTGTCTTCTTACCATAGAAGTTTAAGAGATATTTTTATATTCTGGATATTAAGCACTTACTAGATAGATGGTTTGTAAATATTTTCTCCTATTTTGTGAGCTGCCTTTTAACTTTCTTGATAGTAGCCTTTATGCATAAATGCTCTTAATTTTGATTAAGTCAAATTTATCTATTTTTCTTTTGTTGCTTTTACTTTGGCAGGAATTGTATTGAACTTTGTATAGTTTGAGGAAGTATTTACACTTTAACAATATTAATATTTCTGATCCATGATCAAGGGATGTCTTTCCATTTATTTAGGTTTTTAATTTCTTTCAACAATGTTTTATAGTTTTCAGTGAACAAGTCTTACACTTCTTTGGTTAAAATTATTATTCAATGAATATTTACGAAGCTTAACAGATGCAGTAGGTATAGTGATAAGTACTAAAGACACAATTAAAAGCCAAATCCCAACTCCCTTTTATTTACTTATCTTAATAGGTCCATTTAGGCTAGGATGGAGACCTTCATTCAGAAATGCCAATACCAATTCAAACCTTTAAATTTTAACTACTTTTACTTTTATCAATAATCTTTTGTTACTTAAAAGTTTAGCCTGACTATACACTCTATTTCTTTTCTTGTAAGGATCCAGCATTAAAAGGAGGTATTCCAATGGTACCAGATATTATTAGTTTGGTGGCATCAAATCAGCGAGTAGGTAAAAACATGCTTATCAGAACTTTCATTCACTTACCCACTCAATAAATGATTATTTCATTCAATGATATTTTGGAGCTCCTAAGTATTAGACACTATTATAGCACTAGATATAGATAAGTGAAAAAAGACAGTTCTTGTCCTTGGAGAAATAATAAAATTGAGAAACAAATATTAAGCAATAAAATATTGGATTAAAAGCAATAAGTTCTAGTATAATGGTTCTTACAAAGTATTAGGTTGGAACAAACTAATTTTAACAACAACAACAAAAAGATTTTCACTGAGTTTTAATAGCCGAAAAGGCATTTGTCAATGAGAAGACACTCCAACCAGCTGGGACAAAATGCACAAAGCTGAGAAGCATAAAGGCATAAAGTAGGAAATCACATCCCGAGAACCCTCGGTAGTCTGTAAATAGAGGAGTGGACTGACGTGCCAGGGAGTAGTGGCAAAAGATGAGGTTAAGTAGATGCACAGAGACAAGGCCATAGACAATCTCCAATGGACTGGGGGTTTCAAACATGTTTTCATCACATGTTCCCTTGTACCTAAACCACAAGCAGGAGCAAAGCATAAATACATGGAACAGATAAAAGCAAAAAGACCTCAAGTCCTCCCCAGATATCTTAGGACAATTAGCAAACATTCATGAGATATTTTTTAAAAACACATCTCTTCTTACGGTGAGAAGCTGAACAATATCCTGAAAACATCTGGAACAGACAGGATTGGCTTAATTCTTCCTGATGAAGGGGAAGTCAGTTTAAGAGCCTAGGACAGGCTCGGGTTTTAGAAATGGACTACAAATTGTCTGAACTGCTTCTAATCTTGCTCACCTAGAATTCATTTACCACACATCTGCCAGAATCATCTCTTTAAAAAGTGAATCAGACCAGAGCCTGCTCCGGCTGCATCTAGAATAAGAGCCAGACTCCCTTCTACGGCCCACAAAGCTGACCTCCTCTGCTTGTTTCTCCACCTTCGCCTTCGTTCTCTTATATCCTCCTCACGGAAACTGTTCCAGCCATGAAGGCTTGCTTTTTGTCTTTGTACACGAGGCTGGCTTGGACCTTTTCTCTTTCTTCTTCCTCTGTCTGAAATGCTTTGCCTCTGGCTCTTCAGGTAGCAGATGCTCCATCATCCAGGTTTTGGCTGAAGTTTCTGGTATTCACAGAGGCCTCCTCTGTCTACATGACCTAAGGGGGAGCTCCCCTGCCACTGTAATGCCTCACCCTCCCTTATTTTATTTTCTTCATTGCATTTAGCACAATTGGAATCATGTATGTATACTATTGCAAGTGTTTACATTCCATTGCAACCCCCTGCCCAATTCCCCTAGAGTGTAAGCACTATAAAACATGGGCTTCATTGCCCTATCCCCCATTCTCAGAACAAGGCCAGGAGCATGGAATTTTCTGCTTCCATATTTTTTGAATAAACAAATTAAATATGTAATACACAAAAGGTAGCTCCATCAATAAAAATTAGGAGACACAGCAGCGGGTGTAGGTCAAACACCACAGGACAAGCCTAGGGCTGTCTGTAAAATTTTGGTTGATCGTCCATCACCCAAAAGGACAGCCTCTGTGCCTCTTCTGTATAACTCATGACTTCTGCAATTTATTTCACTTTTACCCTTCCTAATTCATCTTTGTGGCCACCTATAACCCCTGGCCCTTTCCTTGAGCAAAGTGATTTTATGCAAAAGTATTCCCAAAAGAACACAAAGCAGGGGGTAGATGTTTAAATTCAAAACAATACAGCTTTGATGAATATATTATAGACAACAGCTGTCACAACCACGTGAGTTACATCAATTTGAATGATAAATGTGAAAAAGCACCTTATAATACCAATAAGATGTATACTAGGAGTTACTTGCATTATTAAGAACTGTATGTACACACTGAAAAGATATTATATATTTCTGGGCTAAATTCACATGTAAGATTCACATTTTGTTAACAGAATATGATAGAAAAGTCACTTCTCACATTCAACAAACCACCTAGAAAACTCTCTTAAAGAACTTTCAACTACTTAAAGAAAATGGATGAACTAAAAAGCCCTCTGACTTTAGGGTAGAAACAAATTAAATTGGTTTCCACTAGGTTGGCCACAATCAAGAAGTTCAAACTTAACTCTGAATGCAGGAGAGACACTTGAAGAGTAGCTATATGGGTCCAGGGAGAGGAAGATGAATTTAACCAAAGTCTTTGAACTCTCTGGTGAGGAGGGAGGTCATGGATAGGAAGACCAAAAAGAAGTCTGCAGTAATCCAGTCAGGCAATGATTAAAGTCTGGATGAGAAAAGGAATTATTGATTGTTTAAAGGGGGAGTGGGGGAGGGAGTTAATTTCCCTTGCTTCTTCTTTACCTCACACAAATAAATCATTGCTCTCACCTATACATATGAAAAAAAAAATACATCACAAGAAAAGCAGAACTGCTGGTGGATAAAAAGCAATTGAGGTATAAAAAGTTAAATGCTGCTGGAACTGGAATTTGTAAAGATAGCTATATAAATATAAATTATTAATTACTAAGGCCAATGCTTATTCCCATATTGCCAGAGCCTGCTGAGATTTTGAAAACCAATATGTTTTTGTCTTGAAGGGTGTTTGAAAGAAACTGGTTAACCTAAAAGGCCTTGAGATGTTAGGGGAATTACAGACGAGAGACTCTGTAAAATCAATACAATTTCTTCAGCAAATACTGTATCAAAAAGAACGACATTGAATTCAACATTGTCAGCAATGGAGATAAAATCATTTATATCCAAGAAAGTGTAAACAGCCTCAGACTAAATAGTTGGCAACACCAAAGGAAATTGAAAGAAGCTCTGCTCAGAAGGCACCACACAATCTTTGATTTTAGGAGGCAGCCCATTTACAAAAACATACCATTCGTTTGAAAAATGACCATCCCTCCAAAGCCTGCTTTTAACACTTAGTAGAGAGTGTTTGTGGTTTCCTTTTGGTTCAATAAGGATATTTCCCATCTTCAATTAGCGATTCCCAGTGGTAAAAGGATTCAGAGGCTCTCTCCCATTTCACAGAAAAGGCATAGGAGTGCTGACTAAATTGTGACTAATTATGACCTTATGAATGTAGAATCACTCCAGGGCTCAAGACACAATTCCCAAAGGAGAAAATACTACCACAAATAAAAAATAAAAATAAAACAAAAATAAGACCAAAAATAAAAACATCAAAAGCCTTTATGCCACCTGCCACAAATCCTCTAAACTCTCCAGCATCAGTTTCCTTATCTTTGAAACAAATAAGCAGTATTTTGTGATTTAGTGGTGTGTTAGCCAACCTTCCAACCCTGACAGAAGGCTTGAGATAACTTACAAGAAGAAAAAGTTAGTTAGACTCACAGTCTGCGAGGTTTCGGTCCATGGTCAGCTGACTCTGTTGCTTTGGGGGCCTATGGTGAGACAGAACATCAAGGCAGGGAGTGAGTGGAGAGTGAAGCTGCCCACCTCATGGCAGCTGGGAAGTAAAGTGAGAGAGAAAGGGGCGGAGTTTCAATATCCCCTTCAAGGACACACCCCCAGTGTTAACTTCCTCCCACTGGCCCCGCCTCCTAAAGGTTTCAGCACCTCCCATAGCACCAGAGCCTGGCAACCAAACCTTTAGCATAGGGCATGCTGGGTCATTAAAATCCAAACCACAACAGGTGGATACCATCCCATTCAACTATCCAATGATTATGGGCCCCATGTTATTATTAATTGCTCTAGCTCCCACAAGACCAATGTACAAAACTGTAGAGCTTTTCATCTTTACCAGGATTTCTCTATTCTCAGGAAAAATCAAATGGAATGCCTAAAGGAGATGCCAGATACCAAGAATTAAGTATGTGAATCACTGAAGAGGAAAATTGAGGCTTAAAGAAAATGAAGAACCAATTTGTCAATTACTTAGAATTTATTGAGCACCAGCCATGATATATCATCACTAAAGCATCGCAGAGGATGCAGAAGCATGGGAGTCACAGTTCACCCCTTCTAGAAATCACTACTCCAGTACCCAGAAAATAGCCAACCTCACCAAATACCAGAGAACCCCATTTTACATCTTTTTTTTGTGTGGTACTGGGGATTGAACCCAGGGGCATTCTACCTCTGAGCTACACCCCCAGCCCTATTTTTTGTTCTTTATTTTGAAACAGGGTCTCACTAAGTTGCGGAGGCCTCACTAAGTAGCTGAGGCTGTCTGCGAACCTGGATCCTCCTGTCTCAGCCTCCCAAGTACTGGGATTACAAGTGTGCACCACCACACCCGGCTTCCCATTTTACATCTTTGATGACTCTTGAAGTCACACATGTAAATTGTATTGTCTTTCTACTTTGTTTGGAATGAGTTGCACCAGAGAAAAGGCATAAGCTAAACAAGGTAGTTCTCTTCCCCCTAATTGTCTTGCCAGAAAATTTTCCACCAGGTTGTATTAGGAAGTATAATTAATGGATGCAAAGTCAATGGTTGGTATATTAAATTGGTAATTTCTTCACTGAATCTGCTGCACCTTCTCACAACAGCTAATGGTGTTCAGATGTTTTCCATTTGCATTCATCACAAGCTTATGGCATCTGGATTCTTAGGCTCCAACCCCTGAAGACTTACATGCTCTACTGTGAGCCATTCTGGTATCTGAATATCTCCCCCCAAAAAGCCTGACTTCTCAATAACCCTCATATCTTACGCCATTTCATTTCACCAGAAGGAAACCGCCTTTCTAACTTCTGCTAGGTTGTGATTTTTTTCTCCTCCAAAAATACCTCCTGTCCATTGCTTTTGTTCCAGAAACAGTCACTTTGGCAACCAGAGGAAAATTTCTCCCCTTTTCTACATAGAACAGAAGCAAGGCAAGCTAGGAGTATGAGCTATGCTCCATCATACACCAGAATTAGCATATTTTTATGGTCAAACCAAATATAGCGTTCTCCCTTTGTCTGGCTTTCTTTATTGCATCCTGGCTGAACTTAGGCTTTTAACTATTGTATTGGTCAGGGTTCAATAGACTAACAGAATTCACAGAATGAGTATATGGAAAAAGAGATTTATCAGATCAGCTTACAATGTACTCCCGAGTTCGAACTGCATGTGGAGAGTCAGAGGAACCAGTAGCTGGTCAAGCAGTCTAAGAGCTCTTCGGAGAAACAATGGTGAAGTTTCAGTTCGAAGGGCTGGAGGCCAATGATCTCAGATGAGAGCAGAAGATCAAAAAGCTCTTCAGACAAACGGCAAAGTTGGAGGCCAACGATCTCAGATGAGAGCAGATGCGTTTTCTTAGGAAAGAGTCGCACATCCCTCTACGCAGCTTTGTCCTTCTTTTATCTAAGTCCTGCACCTATCAGAACCCTGCTGCCTACATGTAGGGCAGGACTTTCTGTTTAATCTGCTGTTACACACCCAAAGTCACATGCTCTTGGGTGTGTCATGATCCGGTCAAGTTGACAAATTAGATTAACTATCACAAGTCCACCCCTTGTCAACTTGACTCCTAACCCTGTCTTTTTAAATCATATTAATCTTCAAATAAATACAATAACAATATCAAAATTTCACCTAACATGATAAAGCTATCCCATGTACAACTGGAAACGCACCAGTCACTTCCCCTGAATAGGAGGCAGGGCTTTCTGAGTGATACTTATTCCTAATACTTAAGTATTGATATAAAGTCCATCAGTGTTATATTACATGATAGAGAAATAAGGGAGGAGATAAGATAGAGATATCTGCTTATCACATATAAATACATATATACAAACATATTCTTAACAGAATAATAAGAATATTTATAGCAATTACAATCCTCGTTTCTGTAACTGGTCTCGTGGCCATAGTTGGTACTTATAACTACCTTCTTCTACTACCCATTCTGTATTTCCTCTACCTTCAGCCAGCACTTCGGCAGGTCTTGGTTCTTTACCCGGAAGGGTGACCCACACCTTCATTCCTGGAGGGTCTGAGACATTTGCCATCCTGCCCAGATTAGGTTCTTGCAGTTTTCCATTGATTTTAATAACAGGACATGGCTTTCCAGGTATACTTTTCCTTACTCCCATTGTGAAGTCATAGTCCAATTTCCCCTTGGTAATCTGGATCAATAACCTCAGCTAGCACCATAACTCCATTCTTAGCCTGTTGACTCAAAGGCATGAGGAGCCCAAAGCAGCCAGGGGGAAGTCTTAACTTCCAGTTTAGTGGAATCATTGTTGTGCCTCCTGGTGGAAGCATTCCTGCTTCTGGAACTAAGATCTGGAGGCCAGCAGAATATAAGGTTGTGGGGACAGGAAGCAAAAATTTTCCTAGTGGGTCACTAGGGGTAATGGTGAGTGGTACCATTCCCGTTTCCGCCCCTTGATTCCTGGACCCGTGAATTCTGGCTATAGGGGAAACAGTACCATAGAGCAGATGCTGATTTAGAGAGTATACAGCCTTCTGGAGAACCTTGCCCCAGCCTTGCAAAGTATTGCCACCTAGCTGACACCGTAACTGAGTCTTCAAAGGGCCATTCCACCGTCCTATCAAACCAGCTGCTTCAGGATGGTGAGGAACATGGTAGGACCAGTGAATCCCATGAGCATGAGCCCATTGCCGCACTTCTTTGGCTGTGAAGTGAGTTCCTTGGTCAGAAGCAATGCTGTGTGGAATACCATGGCGGTGGATAAGGCATTCTGTAAGTCCACGGATGGTAGTTTGGGCAGAAGCTTTACATTCAAGGAAAGCAAATCCATACCCAGAGTAAGTGTCTATTCCAGTAAGGACAAAGTGCTGCCCCTTCCATGATGGAAGGGGTCCAATATAATCAACCTGCCACCAGGTTGCTGGCTGATCACCTCGAGGAATGCTGCCATATCGGGGACTCAGCATCGGTCTCTGCTGCTGACAGATTTGGCATTTAGCAGCGGCTGTAGCTAGATCAGCTTTGGTGAGTGGGAGTCCATGTTGCTGAGCCCATGAATACCCTCCATCCCTGCCACAATGGCCACTTTGTTCATGAGCCCACTGGGCAATGACAGGGGTGGCTGAGGAAGGAGGCTGACTGCTATCCACAGACCGGGTCATCCTATCCACTTGATTGTTAAAGTCCTCCTCTGCTGAGGTCACCTTTTGATGGGCATTAACATGGGACATGAATATCTTCACATTTTGTGCCCATTTGGAGAGATCTATCCACATA
>PVJS01029850.1:0-24496 GCA_004027185.1 Glis glis
CACACACACACACACACACACACACACACACACACACAATACAGGTTGGCTTAACAATGACAGCTTTTGAGTATTTGGTAAGATTTAAAATGTAAACAGGGACAGTTGAAGAAATATTTCATGATAGAAAAAAGAATTGATTACATGCATCTGAAGGGCATATCATATTCCAGATAAAGTTAATGGAAGACCATCCACATATACACTGGCACAAGCGTTCAATAAAAATAGTGAAGGAAAAACAACGAAAACAAAAAAACAAGGCTACAAGCATCCAAACAGTTTTCTAACCATGGAGCAAAAATAGTTGGCTGGATAGTTTCTGGTCACCCCAAATGCCCACTGAAATTAGATAAATCCTAAAAATTATTTCCAATCAAGGAGCTCCTATTATATAACAAAGACAAAAAGGCTCTTCTCAGGTATTCATGAATTTAGAAAACATAGCACCTATTTCTTTAAACACTTAAAGATATGTGTATCTGAAAGATATTCTGGGTGTGTATTAAACACCTATGAAATGATAAAACACTAGATATGTGTATATGTGTTTATGAATACATCCATTATCTGATCAATGGATGAACATGAAATTCACAATATAAAGGGAAAGTGTGAAAGTAGTTAAATCAGCCAGATAGATGTCTGAACAATGTAAATACATTATAAGATCAAATAAATGCAGCTATCTCGGAAGATATATACATCAGGCATCTTTGTGATGGGCAGAGGGAGGATCAGAGGGAGAAAAGTCTCTTCATACATGGGCATAAAACTTATTATTCCGTTCTTGACTTGATAATAAAAAAGTTTAAGTACAAAGATATTTTGCCTGCATATGCCCAGTTAAGGAAAGCAGTTTGCTAATCATGTTGTGAATCTCAAATATCCATGCACATACCAGAAGTTCATGTCTAAATATTATCCTGAGGAAATAATCAGATTAAAGGAAGTGATGTTCAAGATATTTGTGAAAAATTTTAAAAACCTGGGTGTATCTTAGTTTCTAAAAATGCAGGATTGATTATATGAAGTATGCTTTATCCATAAGGATTATATAATTTTTTAAACCTTTGCAAATATATAGAACAGAAAACAATCAGTAGGCTGTTAAATGAAAGCTGGATGCAATGCTTGGTAATCCCTTGCATCACAATTTAGAAAATAGAAAAGATTTTTAAAAGCACACAGTATATGGCAAAATTACAGGTTAATTTAATTTTCCTCTGTATGCTTTTCTATGTTTTAAAATACTATAAACTCAACACAAACATTTTTAAAGTGATGAATGTAATTTGGAAAAATATAGCCCCAGAAAATACTGTCCACAAAGATTTGATTATAATTGAATTTTAGAGAGCTAGATTTACCATACCACAATAAAACAATTTCCTTTATATGATTCTAAAACTAAGCTGGTATTTGAAACAATGAGCCCCCCTTCTATTTGCCCTTGACAGTGTTCTGATAAAAGCATTTCACCAAAGTGGGATTAAGGAGGTGGGAGACAACAAGTTATACTAAGTCTTATATGTTTTAAAAATTTTACAAAGGTACAGCACTAAAGAGACATCTGTTCCTTAGCTAAAACTTATGCAAATTAGAATCATTTTAGAGATGTATTTCAGGAAGTTTGCCTTTTATTTCTTTTAATGCAAATGTTTCAAGACAATCAGTATGAAACATTTAAAGCGATTAGAGGTTTATAGATACACTGAACATTGCATATCTGCACAGCATTTAACGTGAACCTCCTATTGTCTAAAATAGGTCAGTTCTAAGGGAGGCCCATTATAAATGAATCCTAATGATGCTTAGGTATCACTTATTTGAAGTGCAGTTTAAAATATAATAGTCTATCAAAGTTTACAGAGATTCAAAATCCCTCCAAATAATCTTCATATCATTATCAGCATAACTTATGGCAGAGCTTGTGAAATCCTGCCAGCAATTTTGTGACTCCTAATGTAGAATTCCCAATTCACCTTTGGGCAAAGAAGCAACAACAGGAGGCCAGCTGTTCAGATCAACAGAAACATCATTAGATACAGGAATTTCCACAATTAGGAAATGACTAACTACCATAGCAAGTGATGCTGCCCTCGAAAAATAATTATTTTGTCATATTAATGAAAAGATACATCTGCATGGATGATGCAAAAAAAAACCCCTACAACATACTCACTTTGGGAATTATACAGGGAAGTAATTAATAGGAAGGTGTCTAATTCTCAACTGGCATCTGTGCCAACATAAATTCTTCTGTGATGGCATCCCTGTATGTTAAACACCACAAACAGATCGATTCAGGAGCCCAGAGTTAACAGCTTAATTCCACTGCCATTATCTCTCCATTAGCCATCTCTAATTCCTCTTTCCCGTTGAAACAACTGCAGCCTTGCTTCTATGGCCCACTCTTCGGTGCAACTTCTCTATTACAGCCACTGACAGTTTGTGCAAGATAGAATCTCATAATTTTGCTTCGTCTTTATCTTGAACAGTTCTTGCTGCTCTTGACATTTTAAATCATGTTCTCCCCCTTCTGGTATTCTCTGAAAGTGTCTCCTATCACTTTGAGGTTTTCGATTTCTTTGTTCCTTCTGGCCGTGCATCAGGAGTAAGGTTCTCTTCTAGATTCTCTTTCCCTTTTAGTTGAAAATCCCATCATTACTAGAGTTCCACCCACCGTCAATAATCCAGACACCCAAATATTTATCTCCACGCTAGCTCACTCTCTTGAGGTACAATCCTGAGTATCTGGCTTTGCTAAACAGATCCCTTTGCATGTGCCACAAACTCTTCAAAGTACATATTTCTTCATTTTTGTATATTCTGACACCTATCACAGCACTTAAACCATCAGGAGCACTCAAAGGTGTGTTAAATAAATGAATGAGTGAACTAATTAGCTGGACATAGTCATACTTAAAACAGAGAATTTGACATTATTCTTAGGATGTGAGTCTAGTCTTTCAGAGATTTTAATAGAAAAGGTTGTAATGACCATAGAGACATTACACAGTTAAGCAAATATATCAGAAAGAGTGTTTTTCCTCCTATTCTCATATACCACTGAACACAACACTTTTCTGACACCAGATGTGTGGAAAATTTCCCCTCTACCCCAACCAAATAATCCTCCAGCAGACACCAGATGGGTATGTTATAATTTAACCCAACTCTGACACAATCCATCTGGAGCTAGCATCAAATCCTACAAGACTGCCCTCAACATCAGATGCCAATCACAAGTAATAAGTCGCCACTTTATACTTCTGACTGACCAGCTATTTATATCAGGGTTCCTATCACCTCCTTTGGAGTGAATTAAATTGCTGCATCTGTTCATAGAACTCAGGAAAACATTTTAATTATGTTTACACATTATAAATAACATCACAGAGGATACAGATGAACAGGCAGATGGAAGAGAAGCACAGGGTGAGGTACGAGAGAAGGAGCACAGGGTGAGGTTCGAGAGAAGGAGCACAGAGTTTCCATGCCCTCTCCTGGCATGCCACCTTCCAAGAACTGCCATGTATTGGGCTAAATGGAAGCTCCCTGAACCTGGTCTTTTTGGGTTTTTAATGGAGGATCCATTATATAGGTATGATTGATTATATCATTTGCCATGGTATCAACTCAACTATCACCACTGTTTTCATTCAAGTTGTGGGGTGGGGCTAAAAGTTGTAACCTTTTAATCACAGTTTCTCCTAACAACAAGCCCCCATTCTGAGCCCACCAAGAGCATATCATTAAAACAATATGCACCCCTATCACTCAGGAAATACCAAGGAATTCAGGCGCTCTGTGCCAGACAAGAGAGGTCAAAGAACAAATACCATGACAAAAGACAAAAGATTATCCTAGTATCCTTGTATACCAAACATTAGGAGCTGTTTGCTAGGGACGGAAGGACAGAGACCACATATATATTTGTATATATATGTGTGTGTGTGTGTGTGTGTGTGTGTGTGTGTTTGTGCGCGTGCGCAATATATATATATATATATATATATAAATTTAACATACTATCACAGCAGTTTTCTAAAATAACTATATATTCATCCATCTATTAGTATAAACCAGGAATGACATTCCAAAGACCAAGTTATTGACACTTTAAAAAAAATCTGTGTGCTCTAATTTTATAACCCTGAAGATTTAGGTACATTGTTCATCTACAGATTCTATGTAAGTTATGGGCTGTCAAAGTTTTAAAACATTGTAAAAGTCACAACCAAAGTTTGCTATCAAACGGAGGGGTAACTGATAGAATAATCACTATCAAACCCCGTAGCTGAAAACACAGCTCCATAAACTGTCATGGATGACAATTCTATCAATATGAATTACCAGGGACAGAATATAGATCTATAGCCACATGTGGTCATTGAAAAGCTTTACTCCCTGCTATTTGATATCCAGGCAGTAAACTAATGCAAATCAAACTACGAACACAACTTAGGAGACCTTAATTGTGAAACACATATTAATTTGTTCAGCACTGTACAACTTTCCCTTCTACTTTTCCCTTATTTTAAAATATTCCTCATGCCTCCCCAGTTGGACACATGGATCCTGAGCTAGAGATGGTATTTGGTGAACATGTGACTGAGTTCAAGCAGAAACATCCAGGGAATTCCCCAACCTAAGGACAAGCTATTTACCAATGATATGCTCATCCCTGACCTCTGGCTAGAAATGGTGACAAGCTCTGGCCCAGAGACATTTCCTACATGTTAAGAATGGCAAGAGATTTTCCCTGTAGCACCTGTCCACTAAACCTAATCTCTTTGCTTTCCTTTGGCCTCTTATATAAAAAAAATTAATTTCTAGCTTATTTTAAAACACTGCATTTTGGGGTTTCTTTGCTTATTTTGTGGTAGCTTAACCTATGATGTAATATAAAAAGTATTCATCCGAGCCGGGCGTGGTGGCGCACACTTGTAATCTCAGTACTTTGGGAGGTGGAGACCGGAGGATCTGGGTTCGTGGCCAGCCTTAGTTCTCTCTCTCTCTCTCTCTCTCTACTTAGTGAGGCCCTCCGTAACTTCGTGAGACCCGGTTTCAAAATAAAGTATAAAAAACAGGGCCGGGGGCATAGCGCGGAGGTAGAACACCCCTGGGTTCAATCCCCGGTACCACACAAAAAATAAAGTATGCATCCGTCTTTTGAAAGTATGGCAAGCAGTGCAATACTAAGCAGTTGACTTGACATTTCCATATTACTTTATTGAGTCATTGACATAGTTTGTAGTTACTAGAGTTTTCCAAAGCACTTTGACATCCATCCTCATTAGATCCTTATATTGTCTTTGAGCCACAGTCATCATTTCAACTTATAAAAACAATGCTTAGTTGCGTGTGGTACTGCATATCTTTAATCCTAGTACTTGGGAGGCTGAGACAGGAAGACCCCAGGTTCAAGACCAGCCTCAGCAACTTAGACTCTCAGCAACCTCATGAGACCATGTTTCAAAAACGAACAATAAAAGGTGGCTGGGGTTGTAACTTTGAAGTAGAACACCCCTAAGTTTAATCCCTAGTAATGCACACACACACACACACACACAAGCCTCCCCCAAACCAAAAAAAAAAAAATGCTCAGAAGCTAGGATAGTAGCTCAGTGGTACAGCACATACCTAGTGTATATAAGACCCTGGTTCAATTCCCAGCCCTGCAAAGAAAAAATGTTCAGATTCCAGATAAGTAATTTGTTTAGGGTTAGATGATAAAAAATTTTTAGAAATAATCTACTTCTGCTCAGTTGGGCATGTTTTACACTGTCCCCCAAAATTCCCTTCCCATAGCTAACTGCCCTCAAAGTAGACTATATATTGGTGAGACAGAGACCAACTATGGAGTGACTCCCTCCAACACAGTCCTTGCCACCCATTTGGCTAATTTTTGTTTGTTTGAAACAGAATCTTGGTAAGCTGTGGGGGTCTTACTGAGGCTGGCATCAAACCTATGATCCTCCTGTCTCAGCTTCCCAAATACTAGTATTAAAGTATTTGGTAATGCACCCTGCCCGGCTGCATTTGGCTAATTAACAAAGATTTTGGGGCCCCAGAGTTCGATTCACTGGGTGTAGGATAGAGCCCAGGAACGTGCATCTCTAACAAGCTCCCAGATGATTCTGAAGCTGCAGATCCAAGGACTGCTCTCTGCATTTGAGGAAGCATCTGGCTATATGCAAAATCATAATACAAAGACAAAAAATAAACTTTCAAATTCATACTAGTTGTACATGTAAGTTTGGCTTTGGTAGATCTCTCTGACCTCATTCAAGGGCAGGGGGAGAAATTAAGTTGCATTCTCACATTCAGTACTATATGTCAGGTAAATCTGTGCAAGTAAATACCTTTTACTTATATTGAATTTGACAAAGATGCTAGTCCTAATATTTATTCTTCCTCAAGTAAAGCAATCAAGAGCATTTGATTTTCAGTGAAAAAGAAATGATTCTTGTTCTAAGCAGACTGTACTATTTTCTTAATATCATTTTTATAGCGGCTTGAGAAATAGTACATATTGGTCAAATGAAGAAATTCATGAAAATAAAAGAAATAACTCCACTTGCTGTAAGATTTTAGTTTTTCCTCCCAAGGTAGAAATAAAACTAATTCAATCTGTCCACCAGCTCTGCAGTTTAGTCCCATGTCAGTGACATGTCATTTGTCAGCATGGTGGGGGACTGTACATATACGGGAATCACCGTAAAGACATAAACGGCATGGGTAGCAGAGTCCTCATTTCGACCTCTATTCTTGTACTGATGGAAGAACACTGACAGTATTATGTAAGTGTAAAGCCTCAGTGAGATCCCTGGCTACTCTGTATGGAATGCTTTGGCCATGGAAAGTTCAAGGACTAACCCAGTGCCTTTATGACATCAATGCACTGCAGGAATTGATTGATAGATCCATCACATGGATGTATTGTACTTTCGCACATTTTCTTCCACCCAACTATTGTATCGCAGAATGCCATTCCTCTTACTACCATATATCGTGGCCTCCTGAGCCTATTATTATCAATGCCCTTCAAGATCTGGACAGTTATGTTATAGTTTTATCTCCCATTACTCCCCAAAGCTGTCCTGGGACCCAGTGAAGCCAGGCTTTTTCCACATAGGCCAAAATATAATAAATTCTTTGCAATCCCAGCACCTAGCACAGAACCTGCAAATATTAGATGTCAGGAGGTGAAAATCAGCAGTGTTTCCCTCTGTTAGGGCCTGGAGGCATTTCTAGAGGTTCCTGCACTTGAACTGGGTTATAGCACCACCCTGGGAGGACAGCACTTGCTTGTTCCTACTAATGATTCCCATTTGCTCAGCAGAATCAACCTGGAATAGCCTCATAGCCCTAGTAAGGACTGTGTGTTTTGTTCTGAATGAAGTAGGGAGCAATTGCAGTGGGATTGGGGTTAGGTATTGAACAATCTCACATAGATCTTTCTGGTGGCTGCTGGCCATAGGAGTGGAGGACAGGAGCATATGCAGGAAGACTGGCTGGAGGCCATCGGGATAGGTGACAGTCACTTAAATGAGGGACATCATTGGGGAAATCATGCTAAGTGTTGGATTTAAAATGTGTATTGAAGCTGGGCGTGGTGGCGCACGCTTGTAATCCCAGTACTTGGGAGGTTGAGACCGGAGGATCCGGGTTCACGGCCAGCCTCGGTTACTTAGTGAGACCCTGTTTCAAAATAAAAAGAATAAAAAATAGGGCTGGGGGTGTAGCCCAGAGGTAGAATGCCCCTGGGTTCAATCCCCAGTACCGCAAAAAAAAAAAAAAACCAAATGTGTACTGAAGATGGGAGTGGCAACTTGATGGATTGAATGTGGGATATGAAGAAGAGAATCAAAGATAGTATTTGGTTTTCAGCCTAAGCAACTGGACACTGTGGCGACATTTACTGAGAGACAACTATGAAAGGAACACATTTATGCAAGGGCTCTTGAATAAATTGTTCTCCTCTGAGCAGTTAAACTTGAAATGCGGCTGCATATGAGAGTGGATGCCAATGAAGCCATTAGTGTGCATGTATTTTCGAGTCCAGTGTGTACAAACAGTACATGGAGCCATGACACTGAGAGAGGTTACCCAAGGAGGAGACCATACTAAAGAGAAGAGGGCTCAGCACTTAGAAATTAAGAGGAGAGGCAGCTAGTCACTAAAGAAGGGGCGAGTGAGGAAGGAACAAGAGAGCTGGCAAAAAGTGCTCCAAGAACAAAGGAGTACCAAACCCAATCAATGACCAAGTAAGACAGCCCCCAAAACTTGACCAAATTTGCCAATATGGAGGCCATGAATAGCCTGACAAAAACAAACTTAGAAGGGACTTTCCAAATATCTCATTGTAGAAAGTAGGAGATGGGGGAGGAATAAAGAGTAATCTGATGCCAGGGTTAGAAACAAGTAGAACAAAGCTTTCCACAAAATATCATGGGCTTCTTAATGTTCGGCATGCCTGATTTTGTAGGCTCTTGAAAAAATGGGAGGTTCCAGGTCCCACCCGGGAGATTAAGGTTCAATAAGCCTAGAAATAAGATGGGGCCTGGAGATCTAATTTCAACAAAACTTGAAGGAAGATGTTGCTAGTTCTCCCTGGGGCCCCTTTGGGGCATGGTCTCATAAATGGAAGTTTTGTACATTTCTGAAGGCCCAATGCAACAAAACAATCTATCAACCAAACAAATCTTTCCTGAAATACCTACAATACATTTTCTACCACAGAGAGTCAGACTCTGGAGCCTACGGACATTCACATGCCATCAGGGAAGGAGACAGTAAACATGAAGATATTTACAAAGAGAAGTTGTTTCTGTCCATGTTGGATCCAGGAAATTGTTCAAGAAACATGTGCTGATCCCAGGAAGGGACCTTTTGCCACACAAGAGGGCCATGAAAATACTTTGAAATGCTTTTTGTTTTGTTTTTATATTCATCCTTACCTTCCTTCCCTCAAGAAATGGGCAATGTCCTTCAGGGTAAGGAAATTTTGCATTTGTATGCTCACACACAAAACTTGTTTATATTTTACTTTCAAGCCAGAAAGCACTGGTTGATTCAAGGATTTAAGTGTGTTCCCATTTGCAAGCCATGAACAAAAATCATACTGGAGGAAAGAATATTCTTCCTGTGTGAGAGATTTCAGAGACTCCGTGGCTACTGCCTCTGGGTGGGGATGGGGATGGGTGGTACACAGAATACATCACATTTATGCCTTTATGTTCATGAAAATGAAACCTGATATGAGTTTTCCTAGTTTTCATGAAGTTACAGGTTACAGTGTGTATGAGATGGCTAAACATTTTCTGACTTGTTTTGGTGAAAAGAGACATGAGCTGTCTTTTTCTACATTTTTAGAGATAGGCAACTGAACATATGAATTACCACAACTGACCACTATGTTTTCCTCTTACCCCTAAGTCTGGTCTCCATGGTAACATTAGTGATATAGGAGATCATAGGTGTCTTAGATACTCACCTCAGGGAATACAGGGAGGAGCTCCTGAAAAGACATCGGCCTCTGAGCAAGCTCTCTAGAGCTAATAATCTGCAAGGTATGGGTGCCTCCATACCCACAAAGGATAAATGTATATCATCCATGCATGTTACGGAAGTGAACCAAAATTCTAGAAGTCAAAAGTTTGAATCTGAACACTAAACCTGCAAACCCAAACTAAAAATGTTCCCAAGAGAAAACTACCACAAAGATAAGGGCTGGAAAAAAAAAAACCACAAAACTCCAGGCTCAGACCAAATGTTAAGAGTAGGAGCAACATGAATGATGAGTTTTAGTGTGGTATTCTCTGGCCATCCCTCCCCCTATATAAAGACATGCAGGCATAGAGTTTGAAGTTGGGATGAGAAAGAACTTTCCCTTACTGAAGATTACATTTCATCCTAAGGAGGCAGGGTCATGATGCTGGGGTGTTTGGGGTTTGGGATCTGTGGAGGTGTCGAGGGTCTAAGAAAGAAGCATAGCACAGGCTGTAGCTCAATGGTAGAGCAAGTGCTTCGCTTTGTGAGACCCTTGGTTTGAGAAGGAAAGAAAGGAAAGAAAAAGAAAAAGCAGAGCTTGAAATCACTGGCACTCCTCAGAAGACATCACAGACCTATTAAGTAGACTTGTTCTTCAGATAATGTTGTCATCTCAGAGGGCTTCTAATGTAATAGGGAGAGCCTTGCATCCCTCCTCAGCTTGGCAACCTTAGTGTGGAGAACACTCGAACTAGTCCAACAACCTCCACGAAGAAGCCAACTCTACAGAAGGACCCTCATCTCCCCCGAGGACTGGGGAATCAGTATGTCAGTGTGGTTTCCTACCCCAAGATCAGGACTTGTATAAGAAGCAGTATAAAGGCAAACCTGGACACATCTGGCCCTTCTCTTCATTTTCAGATCTTTAAATCTGAGCATGAAAAGGCCAGATGGGAACTAAATGGTAAGAGGGTAAGAATAAGAACCCTCTTTTGGTGAGAGGCTTCTTCCTCCTGAAAAGAGAAAACCCATCAATGGGCTGTATACTGTTTTCACAAGGAATTCTCAATTTCTAATTTGCAGTTCTAGTCAAGGAAGGACGTGGAAAAGAGCAACATTGGGAGAACAGGCACTGAGACTAAAGAACCATTTTCTCCTTCAACTTGACCTTCAGAGGCTCAGCCTATGCCTTAGCTGCATCTTCAGTGTCAGGAGAAACCACTGCCTGGAGAATCATGCCTACAAATCAACTGCCGATCATCTAGGGAAGATTCCAGCATGTTTTTAGAAGATGGAGAGAAAGGACTTATGAATCAGAAGATACTTCGTAAGTGTCACCTACAAATTACTGAGTCACTGCCATTATATCCATTCCTCCTGCAATAAAAATTAACTCAGTAGCAAATGCTTCCCTATGTTCCAGAGACCAAAGGTAAATGCAATCTGGTTTTCGGCATCTTCCATCCTCGACTTTATAGCTTATTAGATGTGAAGCAATTTAAGATTTTCCTCAGAAGAGCCCCAAATGTCTTGTGGTATAAAGTGATTACTACTCCTCTGATTAAAAAGAGCTTTTATTGGTGGTAACCTGGAGGGCTGATACAACCTGAAGTAAAGAGCACTGTTCTCTTGTTTGAAAGGTAATTAGAAAGCCATTTTGCTCTGGCAGTGAAAGTCATTCTGATTCAAGGAGGAAAGGAATTTCCTGTCTCTTGAAAGACGAGACAAATTAAATATGTGATGGAACAGAATTGCAGGAGTCTATTGGAGAATCAAGAGAAAAGTTGCCATGTGTTAAGACACTTCTAACTCAGAGAGAGAGAGAGAGAGAGAGAGAGAGAGAGAGAGAGAGACCTTGTGTCCAGAGCTCCCATCTTTGTGCTAATTCATCCCTGGAAGGGAAGCAGTGTTGGAATGCAACAACTTGTTGCTTCCCATTGTCTGACCACCTGCTGGCCTTCTTCTCTTGGATCTGCCAGGTCTGACCAAAATGGTACCCTTAGCCACAGTGCAATACCCGCTTCATAAACACATTCTTCTGATTCTTAGTAGTGGTTCTCCCAGTGGGGTCTTCTTTTTTTTTTTTTTGCGGTACCGGGGATTGAATGCAGGGGCGTTCTACCTCCGCGCTACACCCCCGGCCCTATTTTTTTTATTTTATACTTTATTTTGAAACCAGGTCTCACGACGTTGCGGAGGGCCTCACTAAGTAGAGAGAGACAGGGAGACAGAGAGAGACAGAGAGAGAGAGGGAGAGAGAGAGAGAGAGCGAGCTGAGGCTGGCCGCGAACCTGGATCCTCCGGTCTCAGCCTCCCAAAGTACTGGGATTACAAGCGTGCGCCACCACGCTAGGCCCTCTCAGTGGGGTCTTCTGGCCAGCACCATTAGCATCAGCTGCAGACTTGTTAGCAGTGTCAACTCTCGGGCTTGTCCCCAGACGCACCCATCGTTGGAGATGGAGAAGCCCAACAATGGATGCTACTCACAAGTCCTCCAGGTGATTCCGCTCTCACTAAATGTTGCGAACCTGTGTTCAGTCATCAAAAAGGAACCATCATTAAATTCATTCTCTGTGCCGTGCTTCCTCCCCTCTTGCATTTAAAATTCACTAGCCATTTGAGGCTATAGTTAATTTCATGAATTGCTATCAGGATTCAGTAACAAATTACCTAAAAGGCTCATTTTGAGGGCAGGGGATGGGAAGCGTGAAGTAATGCACTTCCTTGCACCCCATGAAAAATCCAAGTTTAATTAAAATAATGCAAAACCAGCAATAGTTTCCCTGCTGTGAACCTGCATTTGTACTAACCATGGAGGAGCCATTTTAAAGATCAGCATGAGGGCGGTACTCCTGATGAATATGATGCAGATATACCTGGGCTGTTACTTTTTAAAAAGTATTTCCTTGCAAAGACTGACATTGCTAAAACCACTCAAGGAGGGTCTGTGCACCTTTGGCATCTGAAGAGACACCTGAGCTTAGGTAGCTGCTTTTTACTGGGACCATCACCCAAGACAGGAACTCTATTTCCAAATATACATATTTGGGTAGCAATGCAGACAGTTCACTTACCAGTGGAAAATAATTTTCCTGTTCTAGTCCTTATATTTTATGAAAGTCGGCCACACTTTGACAAGGCAGATGTGTTAAATCAATTTGGAAAGGCAATTTACTATGATGAGGTTGTTAAAGAGTCACAAGGAACATCAGGAAATTTATGCAAATATTTTTGGGGAATTTGTTCTGAGTATGCAAATGCCACATAATTAGTTATCATGCTTTCCATGCAAAATTAAGTTTGCTGTAATAACGAATCACACTCAAGAATAAGGCTAGTTAACATGAAAAGAACCCTCATTTTTATGACTGAAAGGCTGCAAATTGAGGGTAAACTGCAGGTGAACCTAATCCCAGCCTTCAGTATTGTTATTAATTTGGGGTCGAACAAAACCAACTTCAGTAAGAAGCGGGAGGGTCCCTGATTCTGAAAATCACTTCTATGGATGCAATAATCATGAGAAGTAGAAGCAATGCCACATTTTGCTTTTTAGACTAAATTGTTTCAGCTCTCACTAACCAGAGAGTCTTTTAGCCTGTCATTATTGCAGAAGGACTCAGTGCTATCATTTAATATTTACCAGAATAACAAAGCCAAACTTCTGTTTTGGAATCTCTCTAAAATTTAATTACAGCTTAGTCCCTGCCTGCCCCAGGCTGACGGGCTGGAGAGAATTGGGACTTCCAGTGTGTCAGCTCTCCTGACTCACTCTGTAAACATTCCCACTAGCAGGTGGGCTCTCTGGACCTCCTCTTGCTGGCAAAGTTCTGTATTTGCTATAGGGGAATAGGAGAATTAGGTCTAAATTCCTCCTGGCCACTTGAACTGTAACCCATCCTTTTGGACCAGGGATGAAACGTCTCAGAAAATGAAATTGTCAGTGTTCACACTAGGAAAGTCCTAGGGAAACCAGGCTGAGTTGGTCACTCTATCATGATGACACTTTCCTCCATAACTCCTTGATTGTTTACCCATTCTTCACCCCTGGGCTTCAGTTTTTCTAAGGATGCTTCAACCTCCTCCCTAGGAGTGGGCTCAGTCCTCAACTCTAATGCTACTGACTAGCCTGAATGCCAGGAGTCGCCTGTGCTCACTCACTAACTTCTAGGAAGCCCAGCACTGACCCAGGCTTGCTCTGTCCCCTGTGGGTGGGCTGGAATAAAGGATTGCCATTTGCCTGAGGATTCACCCCAAAGGCTGCCACTGTCACCACCATCTCCCTTAGATCAGTGCACACCATAACCATGTTGCCACCACCCTAGCCTGATACTGTGATTAGAGTTCAAATCTTGGGAACTCAGTGTGACCTGCTCTTTGACCAGGTAAGGCCCAGTTAAAATCATATTTATAACCGCTCCACACGAGATTATTGATGAAGTCCGTTGTATTAAAGTGCACTCTGTCTTAGAAATGAGGGAGACACTTTTTGAACATTTATCATGCCTTAAAGGAACCCAAAGTACTGAACAGAATGCCACTCTAGAATCTAGAAGTGTTGAACCCTTTGCCATATTAGCGTTAAGCATAGACTGGCCAAAGGTTTTAATAGCATGCTGTTAGCAAAAAGAAGATTCCAAAGCTGTGCTGAAGCTAAGACAAACTTCAATGTTTGAAGTCCGTATCTCTTAGAATGACAAGATGACAAACATGGAAGAGACATCTGGCATGAATAAAAAGGGGAAAAGGACAAAATGCTTGGCTGCCCATACATGGAAAGGTCTAGGTTCCTGTTGAAGCTAGCTATTAAAAGCACCTGACTTCTTTGTAACCAGACCATCTTTTCACTATATCCCCAGCTTGATAATGAAATACCCCCTAGTCATACATGACGTAGTTAACCCTTTACTTCACTATCCCACTTCAAACCCTATACACAGATGATAGCTAGAACAAGTCCCAACTCCAAAAACAAACAAAAGAAAATATTTAACTCACTACAATTGAGTACTGCCTTCTCAACTTTAGAAATCTTAGCCTAACACTAAATTTAATTTGCCAAAATTTTAATTAAATGTGTTGGTGCAACTGATTTTGTACAGATAATTGTTCTTATAAAACTTGTATGTGTATCCAGTTTTTTAAAGTAAATGTAATACTCTACTTCATGTGATTTGGTAAAGTGAATATCATCCCCATATTCCTCATTTTTATAAGGCCTATTTTATATATATACTCAAGGTTTGCTTAGCAGAAAGTCAATAGATTTGATTAAATAGATATAACTCATCTAGTCTGTAAATATACCAGGAAAGTCAACAAATATTTTAGTACCACTATGCAAATGATGCTCAAAGATACCACCATCACATTCAGAGAATGGGGGAAAAGAGTGGATGCAGGAAGGTTACAACACGGTAAATTACACAGACAGTTTACAACAGAAGGGTACCATCCTAACTGTGACAGAGATCTTGGCCCAGGTTAAACACACACACACACACACACACACACACACACACACAATTTAAAACTGATCTTGTGGGAAAATAATCAGCAGCCTACATATTACATAATATTTTATTTTCAACACTGTCATAAAATTTGTTTATCTTTTACAACATGCTAGTAAAGCAAGTGTTTCCATCTGCATTCTACTGAAAGAAACCTGCTCAGAGCTTAAGTTTTTGAGTGGGTAGTTGAGAACAAAATGTTACATTAAACCACTTGAAACACAAATTGAAAACTTACCTTCTTTTACACAAGTCATCAATGCCCAGACAGAATATTCTTCTAAAAAGTTGCATCTTAGAATCTGTCCTGGATAAAATGCTAAGACTCATGCAAGCTAAGAGGACCTGGGATCCTCTCCACTGCTCCCTTATTTACAGCTGGGGAGGAGGGGCCAGATCCTAGTTGGTGATTAAGCACCAAGGTCAACTGGAGGGCGTGTTAAAATAGATCGCTGGCCCCATGGAGTCTCTGATTCAGTATATCTGGGAAGAATCCTGAGAGACTGTACTCCTTACAAGTCCCCACATGATGGTCATGCTGAGGCTTCTTGTCCAGGGACCCACCTGAGAACCCCACTTGGAGCATCTTTCAGATCTCTAAGCCAGGCGTGGTGGCGTACATCTGTAATCCCAGGAGGATCACAGGTTCAAGGACAGCCTCGGCAAGTAGTGAGACATCAACCTAGTGAGACCCTGTTTCAAAATAAAAATAAAATACTGCTGAGGGTATAACTCAGAGGTAGAATGCCCCTGGGTTCCATTCCCAGTAACACACACACACACACACACACACACACACATATCTAAGATTTTCAGTAGGGAGGAAAGAAAGAATATTCTTACATGTACACCAGCTGCAAATAAGTGTTCATTTATCTATCCATCTCCATCCTTCCACCCATTTATTCAACAAACATATGGTGAACATGTATTACCCAGTATATTTTCAAACAGTTCCCAGTTTGGCTAAAAGTAGGGGAAATGATTTAATGAGATACTTTTATAATTTATGGGTATTTGACAATTTAACTCCATTTCTTTGATTATGTAAAACTGGGGAAATTTAATTAAGTCAGAAAAACCTTGTGAAATTATTAACATTGTGTCTGGAACAAAGGAAGAACTCCATACACATCAGCTCCAGGGATCGTTAGGATGTATCACGTCTCCCTCTCACCTCTCACACTTTGATTACAACTGCTAACATGGCTCCCATTGCAGTACTTTGGGGTTCTCCTTATCTTGCTCCTGAAGGCAGCAAGGATCAGATTAAGAGACTGCTGAAGAAGAGATATGCGGGGTTAGAAAGAAAGTGAGAGGCTGGCCATAATGGTGCATGCCTGTAATCCCAGTACTTGGGAGGCTGAGACAGGAGGATCGCAGGTTAGAGGCCAGCCTCAGCCACTTAGCAAGAACCTCAGCAATCAACCAAGACCCTGTTTCCAAATAAAAAATAAAAAGGCTAGGGGGGGAGCTTGGAGGTAGAATGCGCGTGCGCGTACACACACACACTGACTGTAAAACTGATTCCTAACAGGAGTTACCCAGTTAAAAGCAAACCCTGACCTTCATAGCGCTTACTTTAGTGCCTACCTGCCTTAAGGCTCATGTCCCCATGTCACCTCACTACTTGGTGAAGGGGGTGTCGGAGAGTGTTGGCAGCAAAAGAAATGGACAGATCCAGCACAAAAGTCTGGAGAATCCGACAGAGACCTAAGTTAAACTGACTCACTGGCTCAGCCCCAGTCACGTTTTTACAGAGTTCAGGCATCAATCATCAATCAATCCTTAGTGCTTTTCTACAAGACCAGACAGAGCCTTTGGCTGAGCGCAGCTTCTCAGTGTGAGTTTTGTCCCACCTTGGGACCGCCACCAGCTACTTGAAATTATGCCCAAAGGCTCTCCCCAGATTTTCTCTGGAAGATGGCACAAAGTCACCCTGGCCAGGTGAGATAGATCTTGAACTCCAAACAGAAATCTTGATTTCCAGGTGCTAAAATTATCTGAATTCATATACATTCTTTGACCCACGAGGTTTCCCAACTAAGACCAAAGTTTGAGAGAAAAACTTTAAAAAGAGAAGTCTGAAGCTTCACTTACAAATGCCCCTGTGCAAACAAGGTGGAGAACAACCCAGGCCTGCTGTGCCAACAGCTCCACTCCACCTCAGTATGGCTCGGGAGAATAATGAAGAAAGGCCCACCGTGGAGAGGGCAGAGGTCTCAGTGGCAATTTCAGCTTCTCTGAAGCTGATTTTGTGACAGTAAAACAGACCAAACAGACTCATTTAGAAAAACTTTTGAAGATATTTACTTGGAATTACACATATTTTTTTTTCTTTTTTAAGTTTCAAAGTTTCACAGCCAGCAGAGTCCAACCAGTACAACCAGAAATGCTTCTGGAAACTTTGAGGCTCTCTGTACTCCCCCAGTTGTGCTGCGAGGAGATGTTCTAAAACCAAGGCAAGGTGGGAGGCATAGGGAGGGATTTCCAGAATTTGTCCTAAAGTTTTCACTTGCATGTCACTAAGAAGATCTGAATCACTAAGAAGATCTGAATCTAGCCACTAAGAAAGATAACTTATTACAGAGTCACATATGAACCTCAATTGTAATCAACTAGGAAAAAAGAAAAGTACGTATTTTAAAGTACATACTGTATGCCAAGCAACTTGAAATATCACTCCTTTATTCACTCAGCAAACTGCTAGCGCAGGTGTTGTGTGTTGTGCTAGGCACTACAGGATAGAACAGTAATGGAAACAGACAAGGATCCCTTCCATCACTGCCATATTTCATCTTTACAACTACCTGTGACAGAGGGAGACACTGCCATCTTACTTTATAAATGCAGAACTTTAGCTTTACCATGAAAGACACTTTCCCAATTGTACACAGCTGGGGAGGGGGAAAGCCAGAGAAGCTTCTTGAACATACCTAATTCTGGGCACTACCCCAAACCTTCTGAGTTAGAATCTCCAAAGAGGGGACTTGAGTATTTACCAGGCCACCCAGGTAATTCTTAAGAAATGGTGAACACCAGGAACACTGGGAATCGAATCGAGAGTGCCAGGCCACGCCGCAGCTGCCTGCTCTTCTCCTGTCTGGGTTTGTTGCTTAACAGATGGACACGCACTGCTGTCCCTGCTGGGGCTATTTCTTCCTCCCTTCATTTCCTCCCAAAGGTTTACTACCAAATGCTGTGTCCTCAGCATCTGGAATTGTTTTTGTTTGTTTGTTTTATCATTCTCTCCATATTGTTAGTTAAGAGAGGCCCTCAGAAGGACTTAAATCCCAATTCTAGGTAAGGACGCTTGGCAATTCTGTTTAACATTCTCAGTGTTTTAAAGACAAAATGTAGATTCATGGACCTGGTTGTTCTTCAGAATGCAGCCCTACGATACTGATTAGTCTGAGTAAGTAACATATGTTTTTAAGGAATCACAATATACAAGAATGGTATTAATAATGAAAATGATAATTCTGTCTAGGATCTAGGAAAACAGCCTTCCTTAAGATAATAAATTTCTTCAAATTGTGTGTGTGTGTGTGTGTGTGTGTGTGTGTATTTGGTCATTTTAATTATACATCATAGGTTCAAAGTGATACAAACATACATGCACACAGCCCTTGGGTGTGTTTCTCTCTGGATTCCTCCCTCATACATATTAGTGAGATTGGTAGTGATAGCATTATTTGAACTGTTTCCTTCGTTGATTCTCCTTTTTTCTCTCCCCACCTCCCTACCCCAATCCTCTTCCACCATTCTACTGGCAAGTAGAGTTAATATATAGTTGCCTGAAATTTTTAGGACCTTTGGAAAGTGCTTAAATGTTTTTCCTTCCTTAACCTTGGATTCTTCTTAAAACAATAAGGATATTAATACCCAAAGGGCTTCTCCTGTGAGAGTAAAAGTGATCATGTAGACCAATGATTCTCAGCTGGGGGAGGAATGTGACTTTGTATCCCAGGAGTCCTTGTTGGTTGTCCTACCTGGGATAGAGGGGTGGTAGTGGCAGAGAGCAGGGAAAATCCAGGGATACTGCTAAATATCCTAGGGTGTCAAGGATAGCCCCAGAGTAGAGAATTATCCAGCCCCCAGTACTGCCCAGGTTAAGTAATTCTGATGTAGACTAGGCACCCTCACATCTTCATCACTCAGTGATTATCAACCTGCCCTCCACCTACCCCCATCAGGCCCAAGGTAAGGTTTTGAAACAGCATTTTGCTCTCTCCAAAGCTGTATTCTTCTCATCACAACATGCTGCCTCCCGCCGCCCAGAAGACTGTGGTAATCTTTTTATGTTGACTTACAGGAAAGGCTGCAAATTGTGAATCCTAGCTTCACTCCCAAAATTCATTGAATACCTGCTCTCATTATACCAGCTTCAGGTGGATAATAGAGGGTTGAGACTTAGAGGAACAGAGAGAGCACAATATACAAAACATCAGGATTTTTATCTGTATTGTTTTAAACAGAGCAACTGAGCTCTTATGAGAACCAAGATATTTAAAACTTACTGTACTTTAAGATAAAAAGCTCAAGACTTAACTACATAGGCAGAACTAGAAGTAGTTTCAAAATGACTAACAATTTCAGACTCATACTGACACCAGATATGGTTCCTGGGGTCTCTGAGGCCTAGGCAGTTCTTGATGTACTTTGACAGCCAGTGTGTTAAATATTTAAGTGCATTAAAAATGAACACATAATAGAAACATGGAAAAATAAGACCCTGTGAACTCGATTATGATGTGTTGGTAACAAGGAGTAAAAGAAACTAACCCATCCAATCAATGAGGTCTACAGATCCATCGACAAAAGGCATATGTGTGTGTGCGTGTGTGTGTGTGTGTGTGTGTGTGTGTGTGTACATTGAAGGGTAGACTAGATGCAGTGTCTCATGTTTAATTTAGAATGAGCTTACATTTCAACCTCAGATGAGCAGTTCTGAAATATCATTAAATGCTGGGAACTTTCACAGAAAGAAAAACTTGCAGCAATCCCAATATGAGAATTTTCTTCCCTTAGGGTATCCATAATCTTAGAACAAATGATTAAATATACCCTTTATGTGGAAATACCCTGTAGTTACTATGAACCTCTTATTATAAAGAAAAAGAGAGACAATAAAAAGGAATTTGTTTGAAGAAAGCCTTTAGAGTTTCCTTTAACTGTTTCCTTTACCCACATATATCAGCCATTAATTGTTCTCCATTAAACTCTCAGAAAGTGGAGTCACATTTTCCACTGTGTAGCTGAAGGAGCATGAGAAGGGAGCCACTCGGGCTGTTCCAATATGTGGCCTTGTTGACAAGGAGCCATCAGATTTTGTTCTGCCTTCCTGTCTCACTTCATTAGCTACTCTCACCTCATAGTCCACAGATCTCAGGGTTGGCAGGGACAAGGGACAGCCAGGGGACAGACACAGGGTTAGTAGGCAAGGAAGGAGGGGTGGGGGAAAGTACTAGGCATGCCTTACATACTCTACATGCTTGCAGGTGACCTAGGAAAAAAAGAAGAAAAGAGCTGTATGCAAAGGGGCTGCAGATAGAATTTGCTTACCCAACACCATCAGTTTTTAACAAAGACTAGCCAAGCATTAAGAAAGAAAAAGAACAAATCCAACAAAGGGGGGGTGAAAGGCAAGGCAGAGGGTTGGTTGATTGAAAGGAAGGAGGGTTAGTTGAACAAATGCACGGAATATAAACTCACTGGAATTGTCAAAATCCACACCAAACAGGAGGGGTAATATTTGCATGCTGGCAATAGAGTTATTCATTGGTTAATTAATTTATTCATCACATCTAATTCTGTGACAGATTATGCACATTTTGTAACTCTTGAAGTCCTCACAATTATGGAAACACTACAGGAGACAAAGGACCCCACACACTGTACTCCAAATATGAAAAAATGCAGTGACCACCCAAAGACACTGTTCTGTCCAGCTTCATGAAATCACTCCTGGAGTCTTTCATAACAGGGAATCTGGGAGATTCTTCTGATCTAGGAATCTGAGTTTGTAAAAAGTTCTCTAGATAACGTTGAGCAGTGACCTTTGACCCGAGAGGTCAGTGGCTAAAATGCTATGAAAAACAGTAGAACACTGGGTATTGTTTTTCAGATTTAGGAGGGAATTTAGGCAAGAAAGCAAGTTTTTTTCCCCTTATTAAATGTTCCATTAATTAATTTAATGAATAGTACACGTTGTGGCAAGCATATAATAAAATATTTATTAACTTCACTTGATGTATGACTTGTATCATATGGTGGCAGCTAAAAAATTATTGGAGATATGCTCTGTGCCAAGCACATTTATAAACTCGTTTGATACACACCCACACCCACGCACACCAGTGAGGCATGTGCTATCATTATTCTTATTTCATGGATAAGGAAACTCTCAGTGAATGCGTGTGTGTGTGTGTGTGTGTGTGTGTGTGTATGTGTGCGTTTTGGGTAAAACAATACATATATCCTAATTGTCCCTGACTGACACAGAATTTTTCCACTATAATTAATATTCTCATGTTGTGCCAATGAAGACTTTTATCAGTTCTTGGGCTGAATGTAAATATTTATGTTCCTCTCCTTTTGCTGAAAGGGAGTAGTAGTTTGGGACACCTTTGTGGAGAGGGTAAAAGATGAAGTGCAAACAATTGATGGATTCCTCTAAAGTTCTACATTAATGACTAAACAGCATTATCTGATGACTTACTCAGCAACTCAAAGACAATAAAACATAACTAAATCCATCAATTAGCATTTTCATCTTCTCTCCTGACAGAGCTTAATGGCATCTGCAAAATGCAATTTCCAACTCAGAGCTCTTTGACATTTCCTCTCTCCTCCTGTGCTTCTCCCCCATTGGTCCCGTTATGACCAAGTGTGGCAGCATGTTCTGGTCTGTGGTGGCAAATGCATCACCTGCTGTTGAAAGCAAAGCAATTATAGTGTCCTCGCTAAATCCTGGGGATGACTTGGGTCCTGCTTTTCCACGTAAGTGCATAAACAGCCAACCCAGGGTGGGTTTTAAGTGGCTGAACCTTAGCAACAGCTGGGCTGCAGGTTGATGTCACCTGCGGTGCCCATTAAAGGTATGGAAAACTGCCAGACAAGCCGCCTTCCAGTACCCAGGACTCCTCTGTCAAGGGAGCACAGCACATTCCCACATGCAAAGTGACAAACAATGACTGCAAAGATAGCACATTGACTTTCCTGTCCTGGTCCCTTCGTTTGAGTATAGCCACCTGGGCATGTTGAGGCTACTTCTCAGGTGGGTTTCCAAGCTCATAGGGGTGGATGCTATTTCTACAACTGTCAATCACTCTATTTCTCCCTCTCCCGGGCAGCTATGTTTAGTCATGTGTCATGCGTGTTGATCCCCATCTAACACTGCCATCTCTGAACAGTCAAGAAAGGAGATTCCAGGTGATAGAGAAAAGTGTGTCCTCAGGGAAACTTTAGAACATCACCTCGGAACTTAGCGTCTAATGGGGACATCTTAATTGTTCCTAAGCTTGGGAGTCAAGTGCCCTGTCAATATAACATTTCCTCTTGAGTTATTTTTTAATGCATCTTTGTCTCACTGTGCAAAAGAAATTTCCTTATAACACCATCAGGCACCAAATGAAGCATCCCATTCTAACTAAATATGACAAGCTTTTATTAACCAGAATCCAACTACTTGATACACTAATTAACCCCATTTTTAGAATAAAGAATTAATGCTCAAGAGCATATGATCACTTCGCCAAAACAAAAACAACACATTTCTGTGCTCTTCTTGTATTTGTCTCACTGGTCCAGTTTCTGTCTAGTTTCTTATACAGAAAATGGATTTTTGTGGTACTGACAGTGAGATAATAATCGCACAGTCATCATATACAGATATCATTATTGTTAATGCATATATGAATATATCTATGAATCTATTATGTACAGTTATAATACATCAGTGCATTTTTAAAAAGATGTCATCAGCATGCTTGTGCTTAAGTTTGGAAGATTTTAGGAAATTATTCTACTGTGCTGAAAAAAAAATTTTTTTTGCGGTACTGGGGATTGAACCCAGGGGCGTTTTACCTCCGAGCTACACCCCTGGCCCTATTTTTTATATTTTATTTTGAAACTGGGTCTCGCGAAGTTGCGGAGGGCCTCACTAAGTAGCTGAGGCTGGCCGTGAACCCAGATCCTCCTGTCTCAGCCTCCCAAGTACTGGGATTACAAGCATGTGCCACCACACCCAGCTCTGAAAATGTTTTAAAGATTTTGGAGTTAAACAGAAATTTATATTCACCTACATGCCCCTGATCTCTACTATTCTGGAGGGAAAAGCTGAAGTGCTTCCTTTACCTAGCTACTGGTTGTACTTCTGGGGGAGGGCTGTGATCCACGGTAGAAGGCTAAACGACTTGCTCAGAGTGCGACAGCATGTCACTACCCAGTGAAGATCAGACTCGGGAGCTGCAGGCTGAGCACCCCATGAGTAAATCCATCATTGTAGAGTTGTGCCACCTGACATCATTTCTCTCAAAGGTTCTCTTTCCAGGGAAATTTCTGGTTTCAAAGAAACAGAATTTCTATTACCCAGAAATGGGACTCCTTGCCACCTTTTCTTGAATACTGAAGAACCTCACATTTGCCATTGGTTCCCTAAATTTTCCTCTCATGTTCCCTGGCAGAATGGATGCAAAGCCTCTACAAATTAAGTCTTCCCAGACTTAGCTCAGAAAATGCAATTTCTATTACTCTGACTAGCAGCTCCAAGAATTTTATAGGCAGTCAGTGGGTAATTCATTTCAAAGTCGCTCTAGGCAAAAAAGCAGGAGATGATAACGTTTAGATGTTTAGGTACTTTTACTTTTTTTTTCCTTTTCAGATAAATCCCAGGGTCTTGGAGTTTGGAGAGGCTCATTAGTCAGCACATGGTACATTGGAAGAGCAAAGGCTCTGGAGTCATTTGGGGCTGAATTTGAAGCCCTGCTCAAGGCCCTTAATACATTACCAATGAATGTTAATGCTCTCTCCTTCTTCCCATGACTAAGGAAGGCCAAGGCCTTGAGGAACTCAACAAATAGAGTGTGGAAGTAAAGTCATGCAGAAATATCCAATGGTAACTGGGCACGGTGGTACAAACCTGTAATCCCAATACTTGGGAGGCTAAGACAGGAGAATAGCAGGTTTGATGCTAGCCTCAGCAACTTAGTGAGACCCTCAACAACTCAGTGAGACCCTCCACAATTTACTGAGACCCTGTTTAAAAAAAAAATTGAGCCAGGCGTGGTGGCGCATGTTTGTAGTCCCAGTACTTGGGAGGCTGAGATAGGAGGATTGCAGGTTCATGGCCAGCCTCAGCTACTTAGTAAGGCCCTCCACAACTTAGTGAGACCCTGTTTCAACATAAAGAATAAAAAAAATAGGCCAGGCGTGGTGGCGCACGCTTGTAATCCCAGTACTTTGGGAGGCGGAGACTGGAGGAT
>PVJS01029851.1:0-24501 GCA_004027185.1 Glis glis
CCTTCCTTCCTTCCTTCCTTCCTTTCTTCCTTCCTTCCTTCTTTTTTCCCTTCCCTCCTCCCTTCCCTCCTCCCTTCCCTCCTTCCTTCCTTCCTTCCTTCCTTCCTTCCTTTCCTCCCTCCCTTCCTCCCTCCCTCCCTCCCTCCCTTCTTCCCTTCCTTCCTTCCTTCCTTCCCTCCCCACACTGTCCCATTACCTTCTCTCTCCTCCTTTTGTTGTTTTAACAAGTCAAAGAAATCTCAACCTCACTTAGAGGCTGCGTCTCCCAAGTGATGGGTCCTAGGAGATGTATTCAATGTTTACAGTGTCCCTGTCTCTAACATCCACTGTCACTGCCTTCCCTCTCCCCAAACTCTTCTCCTGCTCCCACCTGGACACAGAGTCATAGTAACAATAAACGACATTGCATGCTTATCTCGGAGTATGTTCTGTAGCGTAGTCTACAGTGTGGTGCTGCGGTGGCTCAGAGTTCTGTTTGGACCTCAGCTCTGTTCCTTCCCCCTGGGGAGATTGTTTAACATTTCTGACCTCGGTTTCCTAGACTGTAAGAGGGGATAGCACACCCAGCTCGGCTCACTGAGGGTGCAGGGAAAGCCTGCCACGTGGCGGTCAAGATGCTGGCTCCGGAGTCGGAGTCTGCATCCAGACCTTCAGGAGTGACCTTGGTCACGTGCTGACCTCTCTGTGCCTCAACATTCTCATCTGTCAAGTAGGATAATGATGATGCTCATTAGAGTATCCTAAAGGTGAAATAAGATGGCATATTTTGAATGCTTAACACAATGCCTGGTCTACTAAATGTAGCTATCATCATTATCATCATCATTATTTATTTTTGCAATAGCAAAATGTAATTGAATATGATGATGATGATGATCATGATGATGATGTTAATGATGATGGGACATTTCCTGCTTGTCCCACTTATTTTTCCTATCACTGATCTTCTGCCATTTGTTCTTGATGTTATTTGTTGTAAGTAATCAATACTTGACAATAGAATTAAAACTGCTGTGGAAGGAGGCAGAACAGCTGGGAACGTGGACAGGCAGTGAGGGGCATGCCCGCCACAGGCAGGGGAAGGACCTCAGCTAATGGATCTTAGGGGATACTCTCCTTGGAGCCTCTGACCATGCTCTTTCCAGAATCTTCTGCCCTGTCCTGTCCTGTCTTGTAGTCAACCCTTGCATGCCTCTCTTCTCTGCACAGATCACCACCTTCTCTAGAGTGCCTTCCACAAGCTAAGTCCTCACATGAGAGTGAAGTGATCCTTTTATGGCAGGGTGATAGGCACACCCAACTGGGCTAGGACTGGAATCCTCCCCTGCCCTTCACCCGCTGGGGGACTTGTCTGTGCAACACAGACAGGAGGGGCATGGCTCCTGTAGAAGGCAGTGTCGGGCAACTCCCTCCTTCCGAAGCAATGACTGGGATACAGAGTGCTACTTCTCTTTACCTTCCTTGAATAAAACAACTTTAAATAAAAAAGATACAATGTATTTCTAAATCTATTTTTCTACATGTGAAATGCAAAAAAAAAAGTTAGGGGGAATAGATTGCTATCCATAGTCATCTTTCACTCTTTTTTTTTTTTTTTTGCAGTACTGGGGATTGAACCCAGGGGCGTTCTACCTCTGAGCTATACCCCCGGCCCTATTTTTTATACTTTATTTTGAAACTGGGTCTCACGAAGTTGCGGAGGGCCTCACTAAGTAGCTGAGGCTGGCCACGAACCCAGATCCTCTGGTCTCAGCCTCCCAAGTACTGGGATTACAAGCGTGCACCACCACACCCAGCCATCGGCCATCTTTCACTCTTTCCCTTGACTCTAATCTCAGTGTGATATCCTCCCTCCTTTGAAGACGGTATGCAGGCAGAGTCTAATGGTTAGGCTGTCAACAGCAGCTTGCTATCTGAGGTTCAGACATCAGATTCTGACAAGGCTGAGCTTGGCGACAGTGGGTCCAAAAGATGTTTGCAAAAATATATCGAAACAAGCCAATCATGGTGGTGCACACCTGTAATCCCAGAACTTGAGAGGCTGAAACAGGAGGATCACAGGTTTGAGACCAGCCTCAACCGCAGCAACTTAGCGCAACTCTAGGCAACCTAGCAAGATCCTGTTTCAAAACAAAAAAATAAAAAGGGCTGGAGTATAGCTTGGAGGTGGAATGCCCCTGGGTTCAATCCCCAGTACTGTGCGCGCTTGCACACACACACATATACACACATGCACACACACACACACACACACACACACACACAACATATACATATACATATATGTATATTTACACATATACACATAAATTAGAGATTTATTTCCCTTTTTTTCTAAAAAAAAACCTATCTGGACAATTATTCTGTGTGCACCACTTCATTCAACACGAATTTTTCAGACTGCAAGCTTTAGCTAGCTAGTTTACGCCTAAACAAAGGAGCCTGGCCTTGAGAACAGTGAGTTCTTTCTCTGGTGTAGACATAGCCTGGGTCTCCTGGCTTTGGAGTCAGAGTTAACTGTGCCACTCTTGACCTGTCTGACTTTGGGCAAGTTCTTTAACCTTCCTGAACCTCGGTTTCCTCACCTGTAAGTAGACAGTAGTATTTATCTATAGACATTTGAGGAGACATTTGGAAATAACAAATATAATATACTTGGCACATAGAAAGGCCTTGATTAATGCTAGCTATTATTGATGTTCTTATTATTTATATGCCTAAAATCATGGAGCAGATTTTCTCCATCATATCCCCTGTAGTAACAGATACCCTGAAACATTTTCTGGTCAATTCTGGTTCACAGCCACCTTGTCCTGCACAACTTAGTCCATTAAAGAAAGGGTTACTTAAATTGATCATCAACTCTATTCTCCCTCTCTTTTCTAGTACAAAAATAGCCTTTAAATTAATCTCTGAAAATAGCTAAAATAGTTCAATATTTGAGTGTATATCATACTCACCACCACAAAATATTAGTTAGGAAAAAAAAAACAAGCATTTGCAGAAATCTCATTAATTTGCATTTTATCCCTGCTTAGAGCAATTTGTGGTAATTCAGTCCGGATCAGACTACGTTAAGTTTCACATCTATGTTTTATAGAAATAATTTACCAGAAGAATTAATGGTGCAAATGAGATTGTAGGAGACATGCTAAACTTTAAAGGCAGCAAATATTTTCATAACAGTGATGGCCTGTATAAAAATAAAACCTGCAATTCACATATGAATGTTGTTCAATGAAGATGTTGAGCAGTGATTTTCAAAATCCATCAAAGAGAGAGAGAATCATGGGAAGGAAATTCAAGAGTCCTGAACTACACCCCACAGCTTCTAAATCAGGACTCCTGAGGGTCGACACTAGAAATGTGAATTTTAGCAATCTCCCTGAGTGGTTTTTATCTTTACTAAAAGTTTAAGAATCACTACTATACAGAATATTGACAACCACTTATACCTTGATTAAAGTCACCCAGAAAACTCCTCTTAGAGTTCCTCTGTATACTGGAAAACGTTGGCACTTCCTCTTTCTACAATATTCTACAAGTAAAATGCTTCCACTAGCCAGGCGTGGCGACGCTTGTAATCCTAGTACTTGGGAGGCTGAGACCGGAGGATCCAGGTTCACGGCCAGCCTCAGCTACTTAGCGAGGCCCTCCGCAACTTAGTGAGACCCTGTTTCAAAATAAAGAATAAAAAATAGAGCTCCGAGGTAGAATGTCCCTGGGTTCCATCCCCGGTACCACAAAAAAAAAAAAAAAAGAAAAAAGAAATGTTTCCACTAGTGCCCACAACTCTTCCCCCACCCCAGGGAGGTGTTACCTAGCACAGCTCATTTCCCATCATCAGCACCATGCTCCTCAGATTATAATCTTTTAACACTCAGAAACCCTTATGGCCTAAAAATTTTGATGGTAAGATTGGGAGTAGATTGGATTATGGGAAAAGAAGAGGCTCCAGGAGCCCCTGAGAGGCAGGATAGAACCTGACAAGGACTTGGTTACTGACCAGCAGCAGGCTTGGTCTAAGGGGCAGATCAGGAGCCCAGTTGTAGGAATGAGGCTCAGGACAAGAGGACCAGGAGGCTACTTGACTGAGAGCCACTATACAGTCTACCCATGAGTTGACACTTAAGCCACAGAATCATTGCTGAGAGCCACATGAAAAGGAGCCTCTTTGTTTACATATGGCTTTTGAAGGCAGAAGACTTGTTCAGTCTTTGGACTTATTTCTTTGTTTATAAAATAATCCTTATATGTAAAGATGCCTATTTATATTCCCCTGTGTGTTTATGAGTTGGAAACTCCTTATCTGAAACACTTGGGACCAAAGTGTTCCAGATTTCAGAGTTTTTTTGGATTTTGGAATATTTGTATAGACTTTCAGTTGAGCATCCCTAATCTGAAAATCCAAAAATTTTAAAATGCTCCAAAATTCAAAAATTTTTGAGTATCATATCAGTACTCAAAAGGTTTTGGATTTCAGAACATTTCAGATTTTGGATTCTCCATTTAGAACTGTTTAACCTGTTTTGCTAATTATACCAATACTGGGTAAGGACTACTTCTTCTTCCATTTCCATAGAAAATGTATCAAAAATGTGCGCGCGTACACACACACACACACACACACACACACACACACACATACACACACATACTTTTCAGCCCAGCACATGTATATACATACTTAAAATATTTTACAATGGGCTTTGACTTAAAACCAGATCATTTTTTCTTATTCTATAATGGCAAAGAATGTGCAGCAAGTACAAAGTTGACCCAGAAGTTCATTTATGCTACTGTTTTCCAAAGATTAAGACCATGGAGTGAGCAAGTTTGCTTGCAAGGAAAGCACAGACTCTTGGCTATTTGCAACATTTTAAACTTTAACAAGTGGGCGATGCAATATAAATGATGCTTTAAACATTTATGCATTGGGTGGGAATCTATATTAATTATAAAACAAAAGGCCAAGTCCTAGAAACAAAGAAGCATTATTTCTTTTTCTTCCTGACTTGCTTTACTGAGAATTAGATCCCTAAAGGGGAGGTGTAGAAACAAGAAAGATTCTACCTGCTTGATTTGTGGCTTAACTGAGAGCCCCAGACAATTCATCCGCCAGCTCACCATGGCCTGTTTGTGTATTCTTCTCTGTGTCTTTACCTGTGTCCTCCAGCCATCACGTGCTGTGTGCCTGAACACCTCCTCTCCCTGTGCACAGAGTATTCTTGTGGTCCAAATGGTAAAGTCTTACGTGTTCTGAAGTCCCAAGATGGAGAAGGCAAACCAAACTAGAGGACATTTCCAAAGTGGCAGTGGTAGAGAACTGGTGCATATACCCGCCCTCCCTCCCTCCCTTCCATTTCTTTCCCTCCTTCTCTTCCTCCCTTCCTTCTTTGTACTAGTGGTTGAACCCAGGGGCATTCTACCTCCAAGCTCTACCCCCAGCCCTATTTTACTTTTTTAAATTTTGAGCCGGGCGTGGTGGCGCACGCTTGTAATCCCAGTACATTGGGAGGCAGAGACCGGAGGATCCGGGTTCGCGGCCAGCCTCAGCTCTCTCTCTCTCTCTCTTTCTCTCTACTTAGTGAAGGCCCTCTGCAACTTCGTGAGACCCGGTTTCAAAATAAAGTTTAAAAAAAAATAGGGCCGGGGGTGTAGCGTGGAGGTAGAATGCCCCTGGGTTCAATCCCTGGTACCGCAAAAAAAAAAAAGTACTAAATTTTGAAACAGGGCCTTGCTATGTTGCTGAAGTTCTCACTAAGTTGCTGAACCTGTGATCCTCCTCTCTCAGCCTCCCAAGTACTTGGATTACAAGCATGCTCTACCATGCCCAGTTTCACATTTTTTCTTTCTGTATAAAAATCCTTATAAGGGCTGGGGCTGCAGCTCAGTGGTATAATGCTTGCCTACCATGCACGAGACCTTGTGTTTGATCCCCAGCACCACCAAAAAAAAGAAAAAAGAAAAAAAATTGTATATACCTATTGCACAGGTCAGGATTAAATACAGAGATGGTAATTTTTTAAAACCTATCTCTTTATCTTTGTTCTACTTCCGTTCACTGGAACCCTGCACTTCAGAGTAAAGCAAACTCATACTTCCATCTCTCAGGGAATGTACTAATACGCCTTTGAAGCCGGTGGAGAAGAGCTGAACAAGCTGGGTGTGGTGGTGCAGGATCGCAGGTTCAAGGCCAGCGTTGGCAACCTAGCAAGACCCTATTTCAAAATAAAAAATAAAATTTGGCTGGGGGTGTAGTTCCAAGGTAGAATGCCCCTGGATCCAATCCCTAGTACAAAAATGGGGGGAAGGGCTGAACATGCTCATTCTTCCAGTTAAAAATATCTCCCTCACCAACTTGCCTTGATTCTAAGAATTCCAACCTTTTTTTTTTTTAACTTTCCCTTGGAGACCAAAACATTGCCACTACCTGGGAGGTGGGCCACATGTACTCCTTCTCTCCTTAACAGAAATGACTTGATTGGTTTCTCAGGGAAGGGAACTCATAGGTAGGTCTTAGCTTGAGCAAGAGTATTCCCCAGCCTGGGATTGCCACGCTTTCATAGAAGGCCCCTCCTTGTTGGGGCAGGGGCAGCAGAGGGCGGCAGCTATGGAGACAAATGGCACTCAGGTCACAGTGCTGCTGGGGCTGGCACTGGCTGGAGTACCTCTGGGAGGTGGCGCTCACTATTTATTCAGAGTAATTCAATATAGAATTCGATGCATGCTCCCTGGAAATCTAGCCCCTCGTTCCTCAGGTTCAACTAAAGTGGGAAACCCACAGCATGAAATTGAAATAATATTCTGACATTTTATTTGTCCAAAACCACCAAAGGAAAGGCATTTTTATGACCACATACTTGAGATGGTCTACTTGAGGTTCAAACATCCAGTTAATTGTACCATCCTCCATTTCATCTTTTCTGTCCACACCACGCAGCCTTAGCAAGAAGTAGTCATGCACAGTGAACCCCGGCCTGGAACCCTTATCCTCTTCTAGAAGCCAGTGGAAGCTTTGGCCTCTTGAGTTTCTCTTTCGAAGGTTTCAGTTTTCTCTTGGGACAAACTGGCAGAAGTCTGGATCATTGATCACAGGTAGTCTCAGGTCAGAACATCTTCTCTCTCTCCCTTTCCAACTTATAACCATGTTTATAAAGAGAGTTCTAAAGACAGAATTTATGAATCTCAAGGCTCATAAACCACTCTTCACCCACCAGAGTCATGAGGTGCACTGCACACATCCTTAGGGTATGCCGAACATGTTCAGCATCTGAAAAGCTACAGCTGGGTGGCAAGCTGGAAAAATCAAACCTCCGTTCATTAAAAAATAAAATGTCCATCCCTCCCCAACCCCAGCAGCTGCCTGGCAGCTTATAGTTTTCCAACTGGGTTTTAACTTAACACCTTTTGGGACACTGTCTTCCAAGAGGATATATTCATGCTTTTCAAATCTTACTTTTGGATTTAAAAAAATTGAGCCCAGAGACTGTGTTGGACACATACTTATAAATCCATGAAGGCTTAGCCTACAGAAGCCACAGGAAATACTATGATATTTTGGAAAAGGTCGAGTTTCATAGATTCCGAAAGGCACTCAGCAGGTTGTAATTATTTCTTTTATTTAAAAGCCCTCCAGATATTTTCTTCCAGAGGGTCTGAAATGGAGGGTAGTAGACATTTTTTTCATACTGTACATTCTTTTTGGCTGAGTGCTGGAAATACACAGGAAATAAAGTGGCTTTGGAAGACCCCAGCGGAGGCCAGGCCAAGGCATGAGGTCACCGAAACGCAAGGGGGATCTCCATATCCACAGCGGCAGTGTTTGGCTGCCTTGGGCCCCTCCTTGTGCAGGAGGGAAAAAAATGAAGCAGGTGGACACACTGATCTGTTGTGTTTTAACAGAAACCAAATGTCCCTGTGTCCGCAGGGAGGGCGCAGCCGCTGGAATTGCTCAAGAGGTTTAGACGCAGGCCGCAAGACAGATGTGTCGAGACAGCCAGGAAAGTGGAAAGAGTTGCCTGTGTCTTAACTCAAGGTCCTGGTGCTGCTCGGGGCCCTGGTTTCAGCTGGCCTGGCTGAGTGCAAGGGCAGAGCTGGCCAGGATGAGGCCAAAGAAAGCAAGCCAGTTCCTTGTTGACCAGCTTCTGGGCTGCCTCTGAGGAAAACCGGTGGCAAGGACTCTTGCCTTGGCCCAGAGGGTGAGCCAGGATTTTTAGACTCAACTACTAAAAACAAAAAGCAAAGATCTGATCCCAAGGTAGCAGGGAGACATCTATTTGAATTCCTTTCCAGAGAGCTGTGCAGGCCCTAGGAGGGACAGGAGCACCGAGGAAGAGACGTGCGAGGACCTCACAGGCTCTGGGCCCCAGCTTTGCAGTTCCCTCTGTGGTCAAATGAGATTCTGGTGGGATCCTGGAAAGCAGAGAAAACTCACCTGCAAGCAAGTCTGGAGTGTGTGAGGTCTCCCCTCACCGCCGTCTCGCCCAGGTCTTTTTGAGCTGCCTTGAGCTAAGTAGGGTTAATGTTGAGCAGAAGTGCAAAGAACTCCAGCCAGCATGAATGAGGCAGTCCTAAGACGAGCCACAAAATGGCTTTTCAGAAAGAGCCATCCATTGAGATGGGAGCCAGCGGTGAAGTCACCATCGGCACAGGGCGCGGCGGCCAGGCATTGGCTGGACCCTGCAGAGCCTGGCCCAAGCCCATCATGGCCTCTGGCATTTCCATTAATCAGCGGTGGAGGCCCTGGGTGAAATAAGGTGGGGCTGCTGTCCAGTTCCCAGTAGGTTTCCTAGGACCGAATTGATTCCTCCCTGGCTTCCGACTCAGAGAACATACCAGGAAGGAGCAGAGGACTGTTACTAGCCCTGGGCAGAAATAGTCCCAGAGGCCTCCCAGCCTCCACCGTTGCCGTCAGTGACCGACTGCGAGCCACCGAACATCACGCTGTAGAAGAGGCCAGACTAAGCAAGGGTTTCAGGAGTTCTGCAGAGTTGACAAAGCATTTATCTTATTTGATCCTCAGAGACGTCCATGGTGCAGGCAGATATCACCATTATTGCTCCCAGGTTTACCAATGAGAACCCTGAACTCAGAGAGATTAAGTAACATGCTTTGGGTCACACAGCCAGTAACAGGAGAACCATGAGTCTGTTTGAGAGCTCTTATAACTCTGACAAGATGCCTCCCTGGATATAATTAAATCATCTCCATCCCTCTGAGTCCCTTATCTCTAAAAACTGAGAGCCCACAGCAGGCAACACAGGTGTTTACATGTAATCTGTATAAAACAGAGACACACAGTGCCATTTCCTAAGATGCACATGTTGATTTCCAAAAAGTATTTAACAAATTACCTTTACTTCAGTCCTTCAGAAAATGCTAACTGGTTCTATCTCTAGCTTAAAGCAAATTTTCTGAAGGCTCTCCTAATTCATGTACCTCTTCCAAACCCCACCCGTCACTCTATGACAACAGCTTTAATCACTCCATTTTCTCAAAAAGAGAATTTCTCCCCAACTTTCTCCACACCCTAGTGTGCTGTGACTCTTTCTCTTGCCTTCCCCTATCTTCCAGATATAGCATTCCCTTGCCATGAGTCTAGTTTCCCCAATGTAAACAAATCAAATAGTGTTGGCTTCTTTAATTTTTCTCTTCCATTCCCCCAATCCAATACTCTGATTGAAAAAATAAGGCTCATGGTCACATTAGACCGCGGCTGCCTTCTCCCCAGTGGGCAGGATGCAAAGAGAAGCTGCAAATATATTTTCCCTTGTCACATGTGCATGTGACATAGAATCAGTGGCCTTGCATCTTCAAACCAAGCAGGGGTTGCAGATGTGCCCGGCAGAGACCTACACTAAATTTGGGCTTGGAATCAGACTCATAGTGTCTGGAAATGGGCAGAAAGATTGGCAGGTTCCATCATGGTACCTTTTTTACACTTATATTCTGTTAACCTAAATCACTCTTTTTCAAACTAATGCTTCATTCCTGTATTGGACTCCTTGGTGTCTATAGTGGGGTGACGGTGGGACTGGTTTCACTCCTGTTTCACTTTGAGTGCAAATGCTGCTTCTGTTCTGTGTCATGTGATACAGGTTGTCAAGCCAAAGTTTTCTACTTCGGGTCAAAAGCCACCCTTTCACAGAAGGCTTGTCAACAGGACCCACTAATGGGTAGCCACTTACTCTTTGCTATGAAAATTAGCCTGTGTCATAGAGCCAATAGCAGTCAGGGGGAGATGCATGTACATAAAGAAGTGGGTAAGTTGTTTCTCCGTATCTGCACTCCCATGCTCATTGATCACTAGAGCCAAGATGTGGAATTAACCCAAGTGTCCATCAGTGATGAGTGGATAAAGAAATTGCGGCATCCATACGCTGTGGAAAATGTGCTATATATTCACTATGGAGCCTGCAAGGGTGGATGGGTGGGAATTCTGTTATTTGCAACCACATGGATGAACCCGGAAGATATTACGTTAAGGAAAATAAGGAGGCACAGAAAGACAAGTACGGCATGATCTCACTTAAATGTGGAATCTAAAGGAGTAGACGCTTCAAAGTGACGAATAAAATGATTTTACCAGAGGCCGGGGTGTGGGGGATTGGAGAGATGTTGGCCAAAGGTCACAAAATTTCAGTTAGACAAGAGGGATAAGTTCATGAGATGTACTGTATGTCATGGGGACTACAGTTAATAGGTATATATTGTATATTTGAAAATTGCTAAGAGAGTACTGGGGATTGAACCCAAGGGCTTTCTACCACCAAGCTACACCCCGACCCACCCCAGCCCTTTTTAGTTTTAATTTTGAAACAGGATCTTGCTAAATTGCTGAGGGTCTCACTAAGTTGCTGAAGCTGGCCACGAACCTGTGATCCTCTTGTCTCAGCCTCCCAAGTACTAGGATTTACCGGCTAAGAGAATAAATTTTAAGTGTTCTAACCCCCCACAAAAAAAGTATCCGTATGTGAGTCAATACATATGTTAAATAGCTTAATTTAGCCATTTCACTATGTCTACATATATCAAAACAGGTTGCACATTGACCATAAAACATATACAATTTTTACTGTCAATTAGGAAATAAATTTTAACACTCCCACCCAAAGAAGCTATCTGTGAGTACTGGGGTCTGCATGATTTCCACATTCTTCTGGACAAGTTTCTACATTTACTTATCTGACTGTGTACTGTGAGCATAAATCATTTTCATAATCAGTAAAAAATTAAAGTTACCACCACTTTTTAAAAGAGTAACAGCATTCACTGTGTGTAGCAGAAAGGAGACACTGAGAAGCTTGGTGGGTGTCGGAGGCAATAACTCCTAGAACTGTATAAATATGTCCAGTTGGGACCCTGGGAATCGTTTGCATTTCTCTCTAATCAATCTAGAATAGCTTCCTGGAGGAGGCTGGATTGTAGAAGTTACATAAATGCTGTGAGAGAAATGTTTGTTTGGCTGGAAGGAGCTGGCAGGTGCCATCCTGCAGGCTTGGCAGGGAGGGGCCTGTCTGCGCTCCAGGCAATTTGTAAGGTTGTTGGTGGTGGTGTGTGGGGGGAGGGGAGTCAGCTACAACCATGCAGGAAGTAGGGAAGGAAGGCTTGCTGAGTCCTCCCCCATGATAACAAAGAAACCAAGGCAGTGAAAGGGTCTGGTCCCTGAAGCTCTGAGAGCACCATTGGAAGGAGAGGGCTCATTCCTGTCGCCAATCCCTGCAGTGCATTAGGCCAGGAGGCGGTGGCTCCAGGTGTCTCCAGTAAGGCTGGGCTACCAGACTTGCCACAGTGAGTTACGGGGCATTTACTCAAGGCCTTGGATGTAAATCTGCACACTGTCCTCCATGTTCCATGAAGTTTCTGGATTTGAATCTGAGCCATGGGTTCACTGAACTTTCTCTTCCTGCCCCAGATTCCATGCTAATGGTTGGTGTTGTATATGATTAATCAGTCGAGGCATTTGGAAAGGATCCTGGGAGACCTCAAGCTGTTAATCATACACTGACCTGGAGCATGGAACGTCCATTCATTCTAAACCATTTCTACCGCCCAAGCAGAATGCCTGGGACCTGTATTTTGCAGGAAATACTAGGTGTGCAGCCTCAGAACTACCACAGCTGCTTTCTCACCTGGGTTTGCTCACCTTTTCAGGTGAGTCTAGCAGAGAAACCAAGAGTCCGACCAACAGGATTCTGCGTCTCCTTCCATCTGGTCATAAAACCACTAGAACTCTGGTATAGAGGCTCTATTAAGAGTTGAACAGGCTGAGCGTGGTGGTGCACGCCTGTAATCCTAGCACTTGGGAGGCTGAGACAGGAGGATCACAGGTTCGAGGCCAGCAACTTAGCAAGACCCTGTTTCAAAATAAAAATTAAAAAGTCTGAGTATGTACTTTGGAGGTAGAATGTCCCTGGGTTCAATCCTTAAAAAAAAAATAGAACGGTTGAAAGAAATATATCAATATCATTTGGTCCTACATATATACTTAGCAGTGTCACTTGTTTGGTTTTCAAGATAACCACTGACATTATTTCATTATAAATTGTGCTTAGAGAAGAAACCTTCCTGGGGTGGTTCCCACCGTTCCTCCACTGTGAGCATCCAGCTCTTGGTTTTTGGCTTGCACACCTTCAAAGCAATTACGGTGATTTCCCCCTGCCTGCTCACAGAGAACCACTTCACGGAGACAGTTCAGCCTTCCACACAGCCTGACTGGCATTGTCATTGGTGCCTTAATGATGGCTCAGGCTCCAGCTCACATCCAGGACTGTGAATGGTTTTGCCAGACCCGATTGTGTGTCTGCGAATGAGCTGGATCTTTTGCAATTTAAATGGACAGGCAAAGTTCATGTCCTGTTTCACTCGCCACTCTGTGGGCCCCCACGGGCTGTGTCGCTTTATTTGACTGTTTTGTGAGAGGCGATTTTTCTTCTGAGTTGGGGTGGGGAGGACAACACGGAGGGTAGCCCACACATTGCCTGGGTTTACAGAATCCTTGGGGAATTAAACCATTGAGCTGCAGGCTGAGAAAGAATCCAGAGGCCTTTGTTGCAGAGGACTGATAGTAACTGTAAAAAAAATGGGAGCAAAAAGAGCAAGTGATAATGTCAGGTATCTCTGCTAGTTTCCCGGGCTCTCTCTCTCTCTCTCTCTCTTTCTCTTTCCAAACAGAGGAGAGAAGTCAGGTGAGGAGAAGAGAGGCTGGTGTCCCAGGGAGATGGGCAAATCTCTCCCCCACCTCTGTTTTGGATCATGCATTTATAGAGAAGGGTAAGTTGAATGCTTCTTGCAGAGGAAGAAAGAAGCTAACATGGGGAAAAGAGCCTGAGAAGTGCATTATCTCAGTCAAAATCAGATTTAAAAAGAAAAAGAGATTGTTTCCTTGTTCAGTTCCTAGGAGGGCTCGGCAAGAAGAGAGGAGGAGTAAATGTGCAGGATGAAAAGCATGGGGTGCAGGAAGGTTTACTCCTGAGCAGGAGCCTGGAAGGCCCTGGGCAGAGGTGAAGCTCAGCTGGACCTGCAGGAAGCAGGCATTGAGAGAGGTTAACTTTCCCCCACATTGAGTTGCTCACTCAGAATCTTCCTAGAAGTATGTTTGAATCGTGAAGTATTTTCTCTAGGAGGAAAAAAAAAAAAAAAACCTCATTCTTCTTCTTCTACCACCTCTTTTGGGCCTCTTCCTTTTTTTTGATGCTACTGAAGACCCCAAACTTCCATTTTGCCTTCACAGAATCTTAGAGATGTTGCACAGGTCGTTTATCTATTAGATATAGGGCCTAGGGACCTGTTATGGGCTAAATTGTGTCCCCTTCCCCCGGAATTCTTATACTGACATCCCGATCCCCAACACCTCCAAGTGTGACCTTATTTGGAAATAAGGCCATCTAGCACAAATAGTTACCTTAAAATGAGGTCATTCTAGAGTAGGGTGGGCCTGCTGTCGGACATGATTGGTGTCTTTATAAAAAGAGAAAATTTGAAGACAGACCTGTGCACAGGCAGAAGGCTCTGTGCAGACTGGAGTCACGCTGCCACTGACAAAGAACTATGAGAAGCTAGGTCAGAGGCCTGGGACAGTCCTCCCCAGCACCTTCCGAGAGAGCACGGCCCTGCCAGCAACTTGATCTTGGACTTCCAGCCTCCAGATCTGTGACATAATAAATTTCTATTGTTTAAGCTACCTAGCCCATGGCAGCTGTTCTGGGAAATTGCTACAGGCCCACAATACATCCAGGGACACACTAAACTATTTTCTTTCCAAATCAGAAGGAAAAATGAATATAATGACATTGAATATATAATAATGAAATCCAGCCTGGATCATACTTGTCTTTATACCAATGCAGTGATAAAGTGTGTGTGTGTGTGTGTGTGTGTGTGTGTGTGTGTGTGTGTGTGTGTGTTTTAATGGGGGAAGGAGCTTATGAAGGCAACAAGGCCCTAGACCCACAGAATATGTGGTGCAGACCTGAGGCCCTGAATTGACCTGGAACAGATGAGAGGCCCCTCAATCCATGGCTAGAGCAACCCTGGAGTCTGGGGTTGGGGCAGGGATTAGCCCAAGTACCTGAGGAGCAATAAAGCATCCACTGCTTTGTGTAACGGTGTTGCAGGACTGTCCTCAAGCTTTGCTGATACTTGTCCTTCCTCTCTATTCATTTGGAGGGTGGTTTTGGGGATTGAACCCAGGAGTGTTCAAGGTCTGAGCTACATCCCCAGCCCCCCCCCATTTTTTTTCATTTTTTGTTTTGAAATGGGGTCTCGCTAGGTTACTGAGATTGTCCTTGAACCTGCAATATTCCTGTCTCAGCCTCCCAAGTACTGGGATTATAGGCGTGCACCACCATGCCGGGATCCTTCCTCCCTATCGAAGATTGGTTTTGCTTTTGATTTCAGTGAGAGGGCTCTCCCCAGAATGTCTCCAGTTGGTAGATTGTCGAGGTTTGGATGTCGCTGAAGCACACAGCGAAATCCATCTCAGAATCCATCATGGCCTCCGCTTATCCCTGGAGGAACTGCTCACTTGGCTAAAATGAGAAGGTAGAGGTTAAAATTAAGTCCGTGTTCCCTCACTCAGCTCCCCCTAGGTCTTTCTTCTCAAACCGCCTCTCCCATTCACTTTCAAAAGCCGTATTACTTATTTATGAGCCAATCCAGTAGAAATAATATGCACTTAACTTGCACTTGTAACTGTTATCCTATTAATTACTCAGTTAAAATCCATAAATGTGGACAGCTGTCACTGAAGTATCTGCTAGAGTTCTCACAAAAGACAGCAGCTTAACCAATTTGTTAATTATGATCTTGTGTATAGTTTTTAGAAGTCAAATAGCCTGAGCTTTTGGAAGCCCAGTGGCCTGTGAAGATTGTATTCTGTTTTCTCCAGGTGACAGTTCACACAAACTATGGAATTTAAATGAATATTTCTCCCTGACAAGGAGCAATTAACAGAGGAAACCTAGGTCAAACACACAGGTGATTCTAAATCCTTATCTGATGTTTACACATGACCCTTATAGCCCCAGTCCTATAGACCAGTGGTTCTCAAACTGTGGTGAGCATCAGAACCCTGTGAAGGGTTTCTCCAAAGTTGCTGGGCCCACCCCCAGAGTTCCCAATTGAGTAAGTCTGGGAAGGGCCCCAGAATTTGCCTTTTTCCCTAGTTTTCAGGCACTACAGATGCTCCTGGTCCAGGGGCTACTCTCTGAGAACTGCTGATCTAGACATTAACCTTCAGTTGGTCTTCGTGGCTAACAGGTAGAAGAGAACACCATCCTTCAATTCCTGGGAGACCTAACAGACCTTAAACATAGGAATGGGCTGCCTGAAGTTAGAGAAACCTCTTTCCTGGAAATAGGTAGGAGTAGATACCATCACTTCTCGGGAAGGGTTGTATGCCTTTGGGCTGCAGCAGTAATGGCAGCATGATGGACACGAGTGTACCCTGCTCCAGTTCCATGCGATTGGCATCTGTCTCTGGTGACGTCCGAGGTATGGAGGAGGTATGAAGAAGAAGTAGCAGGCTGGTCCGGGATAAAGGCACTGCAGAGGTTCGGGCTTGAAAGCACACTTGGATGCTAAGATGCTTAGGAACAGCGGCAGAGGTGGAGTCCAAGAAAGGTCCCAGTGGGGAGGAGCAGGGGTTAGTAAACATTTCACAAGCCCTTGTCTTGTGCCTTCTGAGCAGTGGGATGGTGGGAAGAACTTGAATTCTCACTGCTCCACTGCTTTGGCCATGGTATTTTTATTGAATGCAGCGCCTCTGCACATGTTTGTGCTGGGCAAGGTGGAGAATGTTGAAGCGATTCACCCAGGGGAGCTGACTTTCTAGTGGGAGAGAGTGAGGCAGGTCCATAAATCATCATGACACATGGTAGATGGGGCCACAAAAGCAGACTCACAATTCTCAACGATGCTCCAGAAATCACCATGTCTCCAATGCAATTATCTTTCAGGAGAGAGAACAGGAATATGAGATCAGAGTTTGTTCAAATCAGAGAATATCAAATCAGAGTTCATGAAGTGAGACACCAAAGCCAAAGGCTTAGCCTGGACGCTGGCCTACACAAAGGTTTTCCTCTGGGGGGCCGAGTCCATCTTCTAATATGATTAAATGCTGAGGATCCCCTCTGATCATGGCTAAAGCTGGAGAAGAGGGGACAGAAGGAAAGAAAATACTCCTATTCTGAGTATTTTCTTTAATAACTCTACCCTTCTGTCAGGTTGCCAGTACCTCTACCATCTACCTTAGGCCCCTTCACTAGCTGAGACAGCCACTGGTTTGTGGCTGAACCAGAAAGTACTATCACAGGATACCTGGGGACCATGGGATAAAGCAATAGACTGAATCGGGCCTTATGCTTACCCAGCAGTGAAACCCCACACCCTCGCAACCTGTACAATACCTTTCCCAGACTCCTTGCTTCTGATGGAATCTTATTGGTTCCTACTTGACTCCTTAGCGGAGAAAGGTAAGCAAGATAATTGGGAGAGGTGACAGCTGAGCTGTGATAAATAACACTGTGTCATGTAGGACATGGACAGACCTAATCTATGTATTTAGAATCAGGGGCTAGAGGACTCACTTGGACTTGGATGGTCAAGTCACTGTGTCTCTCTCTGAGGGTGAGTCAGCCTTCCTGGGGTGACACTTTGCTGCTTCCCAGTATTTCATCCGAAAGAGTAGGGATGAATCGAATTGTATCTTCAAACACACGTAGTCTTGAGTCCGTTGTGCTGCTACCATCGTGTTTCATGCCAAACTACCTCGTGAATTTTGCCCACTGAGAAAAGTCCATCTCTTCTGTGATGGCTTCTCCTGCCAGGTTCCAATTCACTTCCACTTCTCTGAACACAAACATTTTGATATTAAAATTCTGTTGACCTTGTCTCTTCTGGAGGCAAAAGTGGTACGCATTTGGGTTTTTTGTTTGTTTGTTTTCTTCCCCCCCCCCCTTAGGATGCTTAACACACTGCTAAAGGTGGTGGTCTCTTAGTAGCACAACTGGCCTTATGTTAATTAAATAGCATTAATTTATATCCTTACATAGCAAATTAGCAGGTAAAGTCCAGGTGTCACATGCTTTCCCAGGCACAGATTAGAATGATGCCTGCCACAGATTTAATAATACTTGCTGATCTTTCTCTTCTTAAAAGAGCTACAGAAATAGTGTTTGACAATATTATATAAAATCAACCTTTTATAAAGCAAGCTATGTTTAGTTAGGGGTCAGATGATGCTTTGTTCAGTATGTCTTGTCACAGATGTCTTTTATCATAAGCAACAAATCTTTCCGTGTTGGTGAACATCTCTGAGGCAGATGCCCTGTGACCCAGGGTGGAGGTTTATTCTTTGTTCTGTGATATATTTGCCTTCTCTTCAATTGCAGGCTCAGTGACTCAGCTTCTTTCTTGCCTCTGAAGAAATGTCAGTGATTGTTGTTTTGCTCTCTGATGCTTTGTACCTCAGAGATTTGCTTTTGTAAACTGCATGGCTAAGGTGCCCACCTTAAATAACACCATTAAATAACTCTCTTTTATAGCCAACTGTGCTGCCCACAGTTGTCTGCAAGTCAAGTCTGAGTGTGCATAGCAGAGAACATGAAACAATACAAGCAGGGTAGAAACAAGCACCAGATTGATGTGTTGGAAATGCAGGGACACCGTTTAGCCATTGTCAAAAGTATTGCAGAGGTTTCTAACCCCATCTTATTACCTCAAAGGGGCTACTTGATTATTGTGGCATTACAGGCAGGGCTGAATGGTCTTTAGGAAGAATATACTGACTCTTTCTGCAGAATGTTGCTAAGGTGCATGGATCTGTCTCAAACCAAGGAAATCTACTTTTCTATAAGTGTCTGAACATGGAGGAGGACATATCCAGCCCACACAGAGAGAGAGGGCAGGGGTCCCAAGGATCCTAGCAGTGGGCTATTACCTTTGTGACTTTCCTTTTTAGCAGAGACCAACTTTCAGTCGCTCAGACTCAAAAACTTGTCTTTGCGATATTCAGAGATATGTATATAGACTCAAATCCCCCAAGCTGCCAAAACTGATATATAAAACTAGAAGGTTCCAGTGGTTATTTAAAAAGAGAGATTTCTCCAGCTGTTTCTTTAGGGGGATTCCAGATGTGCTGGCAGGCTTGTGTTTAGGCCAGTGGTTCTCAAATTTTATCATGATCAGAATCACTGAGAGGACTTGTTCAAATACAAATTGCTGGGCTCCACCCCCAGAATCTCTGATTCAGTAGGATGGGACTGGGACACAAGTTTTCTTTTCTTTTCTTTCTTTTTTTTTTCTTTTTTACGGTACTGGGGATTAAACCCAGGGGCATTCTACCTCCAAGCTACACCTCCAGCCCTATTTTTTTTATTCTTTATTTTGAAACAGGGTCTCGCTAAGTTGCAGAGGGCCTCACTAAGTAGCTGAGGCTGGCTGCAAACCCAGATCCTCCTATCTCAGCCTCCCAAGTACTGGGATTACAAGCCAGTGCCACCACGCCCAGCTACAAGTTTGCTTTTCTAACAAGTTCCCAGGTGACGCTGCTGCTACCGACCCAAGGACCACTGATGGGGAACACTGGCTTAGGGGCCATGTCAAATGAACAATAGCTGTAATTAAACATGACAAATCATGGTAAGCTCAGAGAGATATTCATCTTCTGAGAGGTTCAATAACTGAAGCACACTGAAGGATCAGCAAAGTTCCTTCTCCATCTCCATCTCATGCTCTTTCTTCTCCTCCCCCTCCGCTTTCCCTTTTCCTCTCTCTTTCCCTTCCTCATTCCCATCTCAGTCCTTTCCCTGCCCCACCTACTGCATCCCTCACCTGTGTGCAGATAGCTGGATATACATAAGTTACACAACCCAACTTCTCAGCCACTGGGAACAACTGATCAGGCCTGAAAAATCCCCAGAGGGACATTAATCAGTCTTGTCTCCATAACCTTCTTTTTTCTCTGCCCCCATGGCCAGACTTTTGATCATCCCCTCTTTTGATATACTTGTTAATTTTTTTTTTTTTTTTTTTTTTTGCGGTACCGGGGATTGAACCCAGGGGCGTTCTACCTCCGCGCTACGCCCCCGGCCCTATTTTTTAAACTTTATTTTGAAACCGGGTCTCACGAAGTTGCGGAGGGCCTCACTAAGTAGAGAAAGAGAGAGAGAGAGAGAGAGAGAGAGAGCTGAGACTGGCCGCAAACCCGGATCCTCCGGTCTCTGTCTCCCAAAGTACTGGGATTACAAGCGTGCGCCATCACGCCTGGCTATACTTGTTAATTTAGGCAGGTTCCAGTCAAACTGTACCTTCTGGAAGGCTCTGTAAGATACCTTTGCATATCTGCCGTCACCCTTTATGTAGGTACACACAGTTTAACTTCCAGCCCCATGGTCTCCTTTCTTTCAAAGTATTCATTCTTGGGGAATACCCTCTGTAATCCCCAGATATTGGCAGCATTCAGAATTGCATTTAAGGTCCCAAGATCTCTGATATCAAGATATGTGCTTTCCTTGGAAACTCGCAATAACAATGTCGATTCTTCAGCATTGAGTGGGTGGGCTTGACCACTTAGGGACCCTTACTTTCCATGGGGCCTTAAGCCTACACTCCCATACCCGGAGTGTCAAAGTTGGGCAGTTGTTCCTCACTTTTCTTTCCTGCTCAATATAGCATCCTGTGTATGATTGCTACAGTTGATAGTTTTACTAATTCGAAGAAATCACCCTAAGAAAACAGGGTGGGGGAGGGAGATTGAGAAACGAGTAGGGGAGGAGGTTGAGAAGGACATTGACTAATGTATTTCCTTATTTAGCTCCATTTCCAAATTTAGGGAGCTCATAAGAAGCATAATTGAGTCTCCTACTTATAAAAGTTCTGAGCCAGAATTCCTCCAGAGAAACCAGCTAATACCACCTCAGTAATAAAAGGGCCGGCCTCGGAGCAGGTGTGCGCTGATTTTCCACACGTTCCCCGGGGCCTGGTGTTTATGAAAGGAGAGTCCCTTTAGGAGAAGGAGATTTCTATCAAAAGAGGGCAGTTTTTGTTTAGAATTAGAATAGTATGTTGGGAAAGGGGACATATATTTGAGTCTTGCTTCTTTGGGGGCTGATAATAGGATGTGTATATGTGTATAACACATACACGTAAGTGTATGTGTATATGTGTGTAACTGAGTGTGTATAGGTGCAGGTGTATGAGTATATTTGGGTGTGAGCATGTGTGACTGTTGGTATGTGTAAGTGTTCCTGTGTAAGTGTCTGTAGGAGCATGGGTGTGCATGCGTGCATGTGAGGCTTGTGAGTGGGTGTGTGTATGAGTGAGTAAGAGAGAGCATGAGAATGATTATCACATCTCAGGCAAGCTGGAAGGGCTTGTTCAACCTCTCTCTGACATAGTCGAACTAAGCTGGTCCAATCAGCTTCTTTTTCAGTTTGCTTAATTTTCCTGAGAAGGACAACTTCTACACTGAAACTCTAAGTAAGCGTCCTTCTAACATGGCCGTGGGCTCTTCAGGGCTCAGAAGGCTGCCTGTTTTCTGAGGTTTGCCACAGGGAGAAAAGTTTTGGCCTGACTTCTGTGTCCACACCCTGCCTTTGCCACCTCTTTGGAACCTGGAAGGTGCCGGCTCCCCCTCAACCACCTTTCCATCTTACAAAACCCAACATCTTGATACTCACATCCTCCTCTTGTTGGGCCCAATCTCTGTTTTCCATAATGGTTACTGCACTTTAAAACATTATATTGTATTCTTAGATAATAGGTCCCTTTAAAGAGATCTAATTTGAGGGTGTATATGTAGAGATTATACCAACCAAACAAGATATTTTAAGGCAACATCTTTATTAAATGCTTGAGAACTATCTACACAGAATGTCTGCTAGAGATTCATTGTGTGCCATTGTACAGTTGATATAGGTGATCTTTCAGCCTGGCTTTGGCTATCTATAGGTTGAATCCTCTCTTGGACTCTGGGGGAACAAAGCCTTTGCCTACACAGAGCTTCCAATCTAGTATGGAAAGATCCTAATGTATGAACTAAGAGAGACCTCCCCTTTTCCCTGGGACTTGTTCTCCTCTGCAGATACTTGGCTGGAAAAGAACCCCGGCAGCAAGTTTAAGCTTATGCAATTCATGTCTCCTTGTGAAATTTGAACTCGTGGTTGGTAATAATGGAGACAAGGACTGCTGTGACTGAATGACAAGCCTATTCTCATTTTGGGCACCAACTACAGTCCACTGGTAGTGGCTGCCTGGAGGGCTGAGTGCAGAAGAAATCTGAGGCCAAGTCTTGGTTCAGTGGGAAAGAATACCGCAATAGATTGGTGATGTCACCCACAAACGAGGAGTGGGGATGTTAGCATGCTTGCTCGACTTGCCTCCTCTGTTCCAGTTTATGGGGGGAAAAGTTACCTTAATTTTTAAGAAGTCTATTTTTACTCACCTGGAGTTAACTTTTGCTCTTAGCAGTTGGGATCATGCCCAGGCAGGTGACTGATTCTTTTTTGTTTGTTTGTTTTGTTTTGTTTTTGCGGTACTGGGGATTGAACACAGGGGCGTTCTACCTCCACGCTACACCCCTGGCCCTATTTTTTATACTTTATTTTGAAACCAGGTCTCACGAAGTTGCGGAGGGCCTCACTAAGGAGAGAGAGAGAGAGAGAGAGAGAGAGAGAGAGAGAGAGAGAGCTGAGGCTGGCCGCGAACCCAGATCCTCCGGTCTCTGCCTCCCAAAGTACTGGGATTACAAGCGTGCGCCACCACGCCCAGCAGGCGACTGATTCTTTAGTGAATCTTTACTGTTTTTATTTTGTTCTGATTTCTTTTTGGAATGAATCTCCTCAATCTTGTATCTTCCCCTCCTCACTTTGAGAATCCTCTCCCACCAGGAAGTGGTCTCAGATTGAATCATGTTTTTAGGAAACAAAGGATCCAGCACTCTAAGTTGTTGCTTATTCCTAAAACATCTGCATGTGAAGAGAGAATGCTCGGTGTTAGCCATGTTTCGACCACAGGAATGAACTTCTGTGGGTGGAATTCAGGTGTACTGTTTGGATGTTTGGAGCATGGTTCTTTTCTTGACACTTGCTCAAGTAACTGTCCCTGCGAGTCATTTCCCCCGTGTGGTTCATCAGAATTCTCAAACTCCATGAGTTAAAATGCTGGGTTGCTTCCCCGCTTACTGGGTTAACCTTAATATCTGCCAGATTATTATCAAGAAGTAATGAAAATCCTGCTCTTTCTGTAAAAGGAAGCGTTCTTTTCCTATATAAGAGTAGCTCACTGAGCTTTTGTTGAAATATAAAAATTCTGATTGCGATACACTTTTCTCTTTGTTCTGTGTAACACCATACAACAGTTAAAAAGTCATACAGATACTCTATAGATGTATTGACTTGGAAAACAATCTGTGATATATTATTAAGTAAAATAAGACAAATCACAAAATAATATACAAGGAAAAATGTGAGTACACACACATGTATAAGTATTTAAGTATATATTAAAAGCACATAAAAGCCGGGCGTGGTGGCGCACGCTTGTAATCCCAGTACTTTGGAAGGCTGAGACCAGAGGATCCGGGTTTGCGGCCAGCCTCAGCTCTCTCGCTCTCTCTCTCTCCCTGTCTCTTTCTCCCTCTCTCTCTCTCTCTCTCTCTCTCTCTCTCTCTCTCTCTTCCTTGTGAGGCCCTCTGCAACTCGTGAGACCCGGTTTCAAAATAAAGTATAAAAAAAATAGGGCCAGGGGTATAGCGCGGAGGTAGAACGCCCCTGGGTTCAATCCCCGGTACCGCAAAAAAAAAAAAAAAGCGACTTAGAGGAAGTTACACTAGAAAGTTGTACCTTGGAAGAGAGGAAAGGAGTTAGGGAATGTGAGGGAAGTGAAAGAGGCCTTTTTTTTTTTTTAGTCTACATACTATTGTGTTTTTTAGTATTTTTATAGCCAGCATGTATTCTTTCTATAATTTAAAGAAAGAAATGTTTAAATTAATTGGAAGACAACCACAAATCAGATCATTACTAAATTGAACTAAATGCAGTTAATAAGAATGAGAAAAATGGAAGCCGGGCGTGGTGGTGCACTCTTGTAATCCCAGTACTTGGGAGGCTGGGACAGGAGGTTTGCAGGTTTGAGGACCGCCTCAACAAATAGTGAGACTTTCATCAACCTAGTGAGACCCTGTTTCAAAATAAAAATAAAATAGGGCTGGGGATGTAGCTTGGAGGTAGAATGCCCCAGGGTTCAATCCCCAGTGCCACACACACACACACACACACACACACACACACACACATACACACACACACACACACAAAGAATGACAAGACTGGTATTTCTTAGGGTCCTCGATAACCCCCGAGTCTCTGGCTGCTAACAGTCATCTCCATGGGTCCTGTGCACACTAACAAAATGCAAAAATGCAAAGGGAACGCTGTCTTCCCTCTTAGAGGAAGCATCCTCTACTCCAGCCCCTTCAGCAGTCAGCTGAAGGAAGACAAGATGCTTTAGAGCCTCGTGTGGAAGTGACGGCGACTTAAAAGTGATACGAAGGACCACTTTTTAAAAAGTGCTTTCCAAGCGTTATCTGTTTACTTGTCTTCATGGCTTTATTTACTCTAGAGTGACAAGGGATAAATTTCAAGAGGTACAGGTCACAGCAAGGACCACTTTGACTCAGTGCTGCTATGTTGCTATTTCTAGAAATGGAGCCAGAAGAGAGGGAATCGAGCAATTTTTTAATGTTGAAACAGAATCTCTTGTCAGCAACTAGCCTTAAAGCAGGGAAGTAAGATATTAGATAGAAAATACTATTCCTGCCGGTCGTGGTGGCGCACACTTGTAATCCCAGTACTTTGGGAGGCAGAGACCGGAGGATCCGGGTTCGCGGCCAGCCTCAGCTCTCTCTCTCTCTCTCTCTCTCTCTCTCTCTCTCCTTAGGGAGGCCCTCCACAACTTCGTGAGACTCGGTTTCAAAATAAAGTATAAAAAATAGGGCCG
>PVJS01029852.1:0-14709 GCA_004027185.1 Glis glis
AAAAAAAAAAAAAAAAAAAAAAGAGAGAGAGAGAAACACAAAGATGGTTCATCCATCCTTCATTCTTGCTGCCAGGAGTGACTTTCTCCAGCTTCCCCAAGAAGGCAAAGGGGCAGTTAGAGCTCGCGTGGCCAGGGAGGACGCGTGAAGGAAGCAGGACTTGCTGTGGGCCTTGAAGGATGGGAAAGGTGTAGTTGGCAGAGGGAGGGCATATTGGGTGGGTAGAACTGCTAGAGCACATGTCTGTCTGTAGGCCTGAATGAGCACGGCTAATTTTTGCAGATGTTTTATGAGTGCGGGGGGGGGTTCCCTTGGGCTTTGATAGGGAGGATAGGTGGCTTATATTGCTTTGTTGGGCTGATCCCCCTCGACAGTCAGAAAGACCTGTGATGTTCTCAGACAGTAAACAGAACCAGCAGCCTGCCCAGAGACATGAAGAGAGTCACCCCAACAGGGTCCACCATCCTGACCCTTGCCACTCCTCAGCGCGGGGCACACAGCCCCCGTCCTCTTCCGTGCCCTTCCTCGGCCCCTCTGCAGCTCCACGTGCTTCTCCATTTCTCCAGCCAGGGAGCGAGGCTAAGACAGGAAAGGAATGTCAGATCTCATGCCCCCCGGGGGGTCTGCTCCTCAGCGGGCATGCATGCCTCGCTCACCACAGCCTGTGCAGCTGAGCAGAGTTACAGGTAGCCTGGAGGGAGGAGAGCCCCCTTCTGGTCAGTGTGACCTTGGGCCTTCCGCAGCTCCTCTCTGCAAATGTCTACCTAGGCAGGGAGTAAGGGACAGAACTGGCAGGGGCATCCGTGCTCCCTGCTCCGCTCTACTCCTTCTTTCTCCACTGGGGCCTCCACGGGGGGCTCAGATCCATCCACACACCCCAGGGCTCTGTCCCCCTCTTCCCACACTCATTTCAGGTGCTGCCCTGGTTCTGCAGCCCCAAATTGCCTCAAAACTTTTTCTTTCTTTTTTCTAGCTGTACAAACTGAACACACAAACATAATCTATCAATTATATTACTGCAATTCCTCCTGAGCACTGAAAACCAACAGTTGTCTATACTTCATGGGTAATACAATCCATTTTGTTTGAAAACTACTTTTTAAATTGGCAACTAAAATTGTATATATTTATGGTATACAACATGCTTTGATATATGTACACACTACTGTATGGCTAAGTCAAACTAGTTAACATGTTAACATATGCATTATCTCACCATTTTTTTGTTGTTTTTGTTTTTGTGGTACCGGGGATTGAACGCAGGGGCCTTCTACCTCCGTGCTACACCCCCAGCCCTATTTTTTATACTTTATTTTGAAACCGGGTCTCACGAAGTTGCGGAGGGCCTCACTAAAGAGAGAGAGAGAGAGAGAGAGAGAGAGAGAGAGAGAGAGAGAGGGGAAGAGAGAGAGAGCTGAGGCTGGCCGCGAACCCGAATCCTCCGGTCTCCGCCTCCCAAAGTACTGGGATTACAAGCGTGCGCCACCACGCCCAGCTCACCATTTATTTGTAGTGAGAACACTTAAAATCTACTCTCAGCAATTTTCAAGTATACATTATTAACTATAATCACCACAATGTACTTGTTGAACTTAATTCCTTATTTCTAACACAAATTTTGTATCCTTTGGCATGCATCTTGCCATCCCCTTCCATCCTTCAAGCCCTTCCTTCCTTTTCTTCCCCTCCCTCCCTCCCTCCCTCCCTCCCTCCTTCCCTCCTTTCCTTCCACCTTTCCTTTCTCCCTCCAACCTTCCTTTCTTAGGGCCCACATCTACCTCATCTTACCTGTTAGCTGCTCAAGTCCACGAGCATGTGTCACAGCTGGATCCCATTCTGTCTGTGTAACAGCTGGCACTCGGTGGCAGGCACCCTGAAGGTATGGTGGAGTGCTGGAGGACAGCTCACCTGCTGACTGTGGGCTGTAGCCCTCCAGCTGCAGTTTTGCAGCTGCCTCTTTAGCGTTCTCTGCTCATCTGTAGAGGTGCATCGAGTCCCACCTTCTGCTAAGCCTTGTGGCTGGTCCCCGAGCACCCCTCAGGCAGGGTTCTGGGGGTCTGGCTATGCTGGGGGCTGCTCTCTGGCCTAGGACCAGGGAAAAGGGCCCTGTGTAGTGGGTGCAAGGTGACCAGTCCTCTGGTCACTCCCTCTCCCCTCTGCTTGCAGTAGCTGGGGGCTGGCATGAAAGGAGGGGGACCCAGAGGAGGGGCCCAGCCCTGTTCAAGCTCTGCCAAGGGCTGGAGACCCCCCAGGGCACCAGTTGTAAGCAGTAGACAAAAAAGCCTGCAACAAAAGGCCTGTGGGAGCCTCTGTGAATAGATTAATGAGATCTCCATACAGAGGCCCCACAATGGGATTCTCCACTCAGCGTCTTTGTTCCAGGCTGAGATAATGGAGGCTTGCCCAGAAGGGCTTCAGGCCCCTTCTCCACACGCATGGAGCCGCCATCCAGCTGCCCCTCCTCTACCCTGCCCCCATGCCCTGTTTGGCCCAGTCCCCTGCCTCCCCCGTGGGCAGCCGAATCCAGAATCATAGAATTTCTGTAAGATCAGGAAGGGGTCTTGGGGAGTTGGAGGGAGGTGTTGACACTGCATGGTTGGGGTCCCTTCCCACCCCACCATGTATAAAATTTATAATTTGTGATTTAATTTTTTAGAAACCTTTTGGGTTCTAGTGAAAAAGAAAAGTTTGAGGTCTACCTATCTAAACTGTCTCAATTGGCAGATGGAGAGAAGGATGCTTAGGCTTGGCGTCTGCTGCCCCAGGATACCAGGGTAGGGGAAGGGCGGGGTAGCTGTGACCTGCTTTGTGCCTGATGCCCAGGGAGCCCATGGCCCACGGGGATGGGAGGGCACCCACAGGACCAGTGGGTAGCAGGACCCAGGCTTGGGGGAATCAGTGCCGGAGGGTTTTGGCTGCTTGTGAAGGCTGAGTCACTTCGCTCAGCAATCCTGGATGACTTCCTAAAAATGAGAGGAGGTGGCTTAGGAACCATTTTACTCTTACACCCAGCAATCCTTTCTGGAAGTATTTATCAGTTGCCTATAAGCTTGAAGGACTGAACGCTGGGTAGAGCCAAGCAGGCCGCCTCAATTTGGGCAGTTGTAGGAAGAGTGTTTTCTTCAGAGTCTAAACTACCGCCAGGGGAGGCCACAGAATCCAAGTAAGGAAGTGTGTGCCCAGCCCGGGAGCAAGTGTGGCATCTGCTGGCCAGTTCGCAGGGAAAGGGACTGTCTTACTTGGCTGTTTGGTCAGATTTGAAGGATAAATATGCAGCACTTGGCCTACAGCCATGTTTGTAGGCAGACAGAGCTGGTTCCACAGGCCCGAGCGAGTGCGCTGTGCGTGTGCCGGGCTCCTTTCTGGCTGCAAGAGCAAAGGGCTAGACTGATAAAGGGCAGGGCAGGCTAGTAAGGGCTAAGGGCCTGGGCTTTCACTCCTGCCTCTGCTATGGAACAGCTGTGTGACCTTGAAGATGTATTAGTATCTCTGTACCTTAGCTTCCTCATCTGTAGAATGGGGATGATACTAGCCTCTATCTCAGGGCTAATACGATAGGTAAAGTGTAGACCAGGAGCTGGTTCTGTCTCCTGTGTTTGTGTGCTGGGGAAATGGCATGCAGACTAGCCTGTCACATCAGAGCCGGAAGGAAGCCTCCTCACAGAGCGTTCACGAAGTTCTCCCAACCCCAAGGGAAGTGACTTGTTCAGTCACTCAGGAAGTACTACTCTGTCCCCTACACCGGACTGTGTACTTCCCACGCGTTATCTTCTTGAATCCTCACAGTCTGGGTATATATAGTATTATTCCCTTTAACAGAGGGAGAGATTGTGGTTCTATAGGTCAGGCAGCCTCCCCAGGGTCACGTAGTGTCTTGGCTTGGATTCAAACTGGGACTCCCTAATTCAAAGCCCACACTTCCCCCAAAGTCTTGGGGCCTTTCCTACCTCCAGGTGAGCTGATCTAGGGGTGTTTAAACTTGGGAGGCAGGGGGTCCTTCTCCTGGGGGCCCTGTAAGAGGCACAGTAGCAGAAGCAAGAGGACTGACTCTAAAGGGCCAGGTGGGACAGGGGTAGGGGCAGGGGCAGGGGCAGGGGCAGGGGCAGGGAGATAGCACCCTCTACCCCAAGCTGGGGAGGAGAGGAGGCAAGGCCACACAGACAGGGAAAGGAACTGTCTTACTTGGGCTGTTTGGTCACATTTGAGACTGCACTTGAGTGTGCGTGTGCATGTAGGCACATGCCAGGCACACACAGAGACATGTGCACACGTGCCTACAGTTGTTTTCGCTCCTGTGTGCTGGCGTGTACTTGACTCGTGAGCCAGCACTCTCAACCCGCGTGCAGGTAAGGCAGCAAGCCTTGCCTCCCTCCCGTTCTTTGGTTGGGCCTGGTCCTCGGGCAGTTGAGTTCTGACCAGATCTTTGTTCTTTCCCTTGATGGGTCAGAGGGAAGTGCAGGGCTCTGGAACTGAGCTCAGCAGAAGTTGCTGACATGGTTCCTTGCTTCCCAGCAAGGATCACTTAAAGGACCTGTAGCAGACTCCATATTGTTACATGTAGACAATGGTGCTTTAAAGAATGATGAAGGGGGAGAAAGAAGGGCTGGTAGCTCGTGAAGGACCCAGGGTCAAGAAAGGTCATCATGAAGCCGGGTGCAGTGGTACACGCCTGTAATCTCAGTACTTGGGGAGGCTGAGACAGGAGGATCACAGGTTCAAGGCTGGCCTTGGCAACTTAGCAAGACCCTCAACAATTTAGCAAGACCTTGATTCAAATTAAAAAATAAAAAGGGCTGGGGGTGTAGCTCAGAGGAAGAATGCCCCTGGGTTCAATGCCCAGTACAAGAAAGAAAGAAAAAGAACAAAAAGAAAGGTCATCACGAAGATGGGAAAGAATTATACTCGCTATGAGGAGAAGGCCCGCATGGAGGGGGGAAGGATAATTTTTTTTGCGGTACTGGGGATTGAACGCAGGGGCGTTCTACCTCCGCGCTACGCCCCCGGCCCTATTTTTTATACTTTATTTTGAAACCGGGTCTCACGAAGTTGCGGAGGGCCTCACTAGGTAGAGAGAGAGAGAGCGAGCGAGCGAGCTGAGGCTGGCCTCGAACCCGGATCCTCTGGTCTCCGCCTCCCAAAGTGTGCGCACCACGCCCGGCCTTGCATTTGTATCTTTGATATTATCATGTGACCCTGCAACCAGAACGACTTGTGATTTTACTTATTTTACTGGGGATGGAATCCAGGGGTGCTCTACTACTGAGATATACCCCCAGCCCTTTTTATTTTTAGACAGGATCTTGCTAAGTTGCTAAGGCTGGCCTTGAACTTGCTATCCCCTTGCCTCAGCCTCCCACGTAGCCTCCCAGGCTCTGCTTGTGATTTTTTTTGTTGTTGTTGTTGCGGGACCGGGGATTGAACCCAGGGGCGTCCTACCTCTGAGCTACACCCCCAGCCCTATTTTTTATCCTTTATTTTGAAACTGCGTCTCACGAAGTTGCGGAGGACCTCACTAAGTAGCTGAGGCTGGCCGCGAACCCTGATCCTCTGGTCTCTGCCTCCCAAGTACTGGGATTACAAGCTGCGCCACCAAGCCCGGCTCCACTTGTGATTTTTGATGTTCCAGGAAGTTGTCCCTTTGACACCAGCAAACACCTCTGATCTCTGGAGACCCCGCTCAGCAAGAGCTGGGAAGCTGCACGTTGTCCTCCACCAGGCACACACTCAGCTCCGCCAGCCTCCGTTTTTCCCTCCTGCCTTTGGTGGCGTGTCACCCTCACATCGGGAGCAAAGCAACCTCCAGAACTTGTTTACCTTCCCTTTAAGACTTGAGTATATATGGCTCCTGCCTTCCTTAGGGCAGTGGGGATGACGGTAAATCATTTTATTTTCAGAGACTGTCTTCTGCCGTTGATGTCAGCTCGCAGCCACAGGAAGCAACGAGAATGAAGAGGTGCTGGTGCTATCAATGCTGCTAGTTGGGCTGCATGTGCAGAACCTGAGAAGAGACTGGGCTATTTTCAGCCTCTTCTATCTCTTTCCCCAAATTCAAGGATCTGGTGCCCCAGCATTTCTTGGTGTTCTCTGTAGGTTCACAGTGTGTGGCTCTGTAGGTTGTGCGCTGCACAAGAGCCCTATTTCTCAGGAGGTACGAGCCACACCATTGACGCTGTAGATTTGTAATGAAAGTTTTCCAGAGGGGAGCAGTGAAGCGCCTGGAGGAAGGGAACAGGGTGTGTGAGCTAGCAGAGTCCTGGCTTTCTCTTTCTTTCTTTCTTTTTTTTTTTGCGGTATTGGGGATTGAACCCAGGGGCATTCTACCTCCGAGCTACACCCCCAGCCCTATTTTATTTTGAAACAGGGTTTCACTAAGTTGCTGACAGCCTCACTAAGTTGCTGAGGCTGGCCTTGAACCCATGACCCTCCTGTCTCAGCCTCCCAAGTATTGGGATTACAGGCGTGCGCCACCACACCCAGCTTTTCTCTCTTTTGAGATAGGGTCTCACAAGGTTGCCCAGAATGGCCTCGAACACCTGGGCTCAAGTGATCCTCCTGCTTCAACCTCCCAAGTGCTATGAGTACAGGTGTGTACTACTGGGCTTGGCTAGCCCTGGTTTTCTAAATGTCTTGTCTACAATTTTGAAGGTGCTCTTTCTGTGATCTGGGAAGCACAGCTCCCTCCAGCCTGTCTGGTCAACTTGGTCCCTCACTCTTTAAGGTCCAGTAAAAGCCGGGCGTGGTGGCACACGCTTGTAATCCCAGTACCTGGGAGGCTGACAAAGGAGGATCGCAGGTTCACGGCAAGCCTCAGCAACTTAGTGAGGCCCTCTGCAACTTAGTGAGACCCTGTTTCAAAATAAGAAGTAAAATAGGGCTGGGGGTGTAGCTCAGAGGTAGAATGCCCCTGGGTTCAACCCCCAGCAAAAAACAAAACAAAAAATCCCAAAAAACCAAAAACCAAGGTCCAGTAAAGACACTAACTCCTTGGTGAGGCCTTCTCAACCAAGGGTGTCACGCTGCTGAGCCCTAGGGTCCCTAGCACACACGTGTTTTCTCACTTCACAGAGGATGCTGCCTATTTCCTCAACTCTGGTTCAACCATTCTATTCACCTTTCAATCTGACCATATGCCTAGCAAAACACTTAGGATTTGCATAATAAAAATTTGCTCAGGGACTGGGGGTATAGCTAGCAGGCGTGACGTTCTGGGTTTGATTCCTAGCACCACACAGAGAATAATAATTTGCTGAAGAATAAGATTATGTGAACCTGTTAGTAATTTATTAAAAGCTTAGGTTTGAGAAATAATCATCACAAAACTGTCTCTGGGCATGCCATGGCCCATTTGGCCTTTGGAATCATTTTGTGTGTGTGTGTGTGTGTGTGTGTGTGTGTGTGTTTGGTATTGGGGATTGAACCCAGGGGTATTCTACCTCTGAGCTATACCCCCAGCCCTATTTTTTTTTTTTAATTTGGAAACAGGGTCTCTCTGAGTTGCTAAGGGCCTCACTAAGTTGCTGAGGCTGGCTTCCAACCTGCGATCCTCCTGTCTCAGCCTCCCAAGTACTGGGATGACAGTACAGCTTTGAGACCTTATCCTAGCATCAGGCTGGTCCTTGGGGCCAGGTGCCTGGACAGTACTGTTCCTCAGGCCCTTGGCATAGATGTCAAGGTCGTTGTTTATTACATCTCAGATCTGCTTCCAGACGTCCATGAATAAAAGTTCTAGGGTCAGATGGGTGTGGTAGCATATTTCTTTGCCATATTTCTTTTGAGGAATGGTGTTTTTATTTTGTAAAGTGAGTCTGATCACATCTCCTTCTTTCTTTCTCTCTCTCTCTCTCTCTCTCTCTCTCTCTCTTTCTCTCTCTCTTTCAAGGTACTGGGATTGAACCCAGGGGCGTACTACCTCTGAGCTACACCCCCGGCCCTATTTTTTATCCTTTATTTTGAAACCAGGTCTCACAAAGTTGCGGAGGACCTCACTAAGTAGCTGAGGCCGGCTGTGAACCCGGATCCCCCGGTCTCAGTTTCCCAAGTACTGGGATTACAAGCGTGCGCCACCATGCCCGGCTACATCTCCTTTATTTGGTGGCTGAGAAGCTCAGGGCCAAGTCTATGAGTGCATTGCTGTGTACTTACTTTCCCTATCTTCTCCAGAATATGATCTGTCTATTCTAAATAATACTTCTGTGTGTGGTGAGACACATTTTGGGAATGAGGCAGGTGGCAGCACCTGTGCTGGACCCACAGCCATTACACACAATCAGGTCTAGGACCTGGTGCTTTGACTTCATCAGGCAAAAGAAATCAGGTGGCAAGGAAGTGAACGCTGCTGGGCAGCCACTGTGGTTTCCCAGAGACGGGAGGCACGGCTCCCTATGCACGGGCATCTGTGACTAACAGGCCCGAAGGAGGCCTTGGGATCTCAGGGAACCCGCCGAGGAGAGCAGGGTTTTTAGGAATATCAGACTGCTGGGCCACAAGGCCAGGAACCCTCTGCAGTCTTCACTCATCTTTACCTAACACTAGTGCCTCTGCAGCACTGAGCGGGTGAGCGGCGAACGACTGTTCCTGAATGAACCTCACCGGGTTTGACTTTTCACTGCTTGACCCTCTACTCAGGTCTGAAAGCAAGGACGACGTGTTCTAGAGAGGGAACGGCTGGTGTGACCAGTACAAAACAGTAACCACTGCGGACAGGGCGAAATTAGGGCTAAATATGTCGTTTCCAGATTTATCTGGGCTCTGAGGAATATATTCTCAGATAACTTTAATCCTGGGCCAGGAGAGGTATTTGGTGCCTGGAGGGAGGATGCCCGAGACAGTGAGCGGGTAGGTCGTGAGCGTCCCGAGGCGCAGTGTAAGTAGCCATGGCTAGGTCCTCCAAAGCCCTCACCTGCCGCTCCTCTCCCGCTTGTCTGCAGCTCTGTCGAAGATGCACTGGACACCAGAACACGCCCAGCCCCTCAACCAGTGGCCAGAGCAGCACCTGGACGTGTCCTCCACCACCCCGTCGCCGGCCCACAAGTTGGAGTTGCCCCCGGGGGGTCGCCAGCGCTGCCACTACGCTTGGGCGCACGATGACATCTCCGCTCTCACGGCCTCCAACCTCCTCAAGCGCTACGCGGAGAAGTACTCCGGGGTCCTGGACTCGCCTTACGAGCGGCCCGCCCTGGGCGGCTACGGGGACGCCGCCTTCCTCAACGGCGCCAAGGGGGACCCGGAGCCCTGGCCGGAGCCGCCCTACCCCTTGGCGTCGCTCCACGACGGCCTCCCGGGGGCCAAGTCCGGCGGCGGGGGCGGCTCCGGGGGCCTCGGGGGCTCCCCGGTTCTAGCCGGGAACCTGCCCGAACCCCTGTACGCCGGCAACGCCTGCGGGGGCCCGTCGGCGGCGCCCGAGTACGCGGCCGGCTACGGCGGGGGGTACCTGGCGCCCGGCTACTGCGCGCAGAGCGGCGCCGCGCTGCCCCCGCCGCCCCCGGCCGCGCTGCTGCAGCCGCCGCCCCCGCCGGGCTACGGCCCCTCCGCGCCGCTCTACAACTACCCCGCGGGGGGCTACGCGGCGCAGCCCGGCTACGGCGCCCTCCCGCCGCCCCCGGCCGCGCCCCCGGCCCCCTACCTGCCGTCGGGGCTGGCGGCGCCCACGCCCCTGCCCGCGCCCCCGCGCCCCGGCGCCGCCGCCTACGGCTTCCCGGAGGCCGGCGCGTCGCTGAAGCGCAAGGCGGCCGACGAGGGCGCGGAGGGCCGCTACCGCAAGTACGCGTACGAGCCCGCCAAGGCGCCCGCGGCCGACAGCGCCGCCTACCCCGCCGCGGACAATGGCGAGTGTCGGGGCAACGGCTTCCGGGCGAAGGCGCCGGGGGCCGCGGAGGAGACGTCGGACAAGTACGGTGGCGGCGGCCCGCTCAAAGTCCTGGGCTCCCCGGTCTACGGCCCGCAGGTCGAGCCCTTTGACAAGTTCCCGGAGCGGGCCCCGGCTCCCCGCGGGGGCTTTGCGATGGCGCCGGGGGAGCCCCCCAAAGGGGTGGACCCGGGAGCGCTGGAGCTCGTGACCGGCAAGATGCTGGACTGCGGGCCCCCGGTGCAGTGGGCCGACGTGGCCGGCCAGGACGCGCTCAAGGCGGCGCTGGAGGAGGAGCTGGTGTGGCCCCTGCTGAGGCCGCCCGCCTACCCCGGCAGTCCGCGCCCGCCGCGGACGGTGCTGCTCTTCGGGCCGCGGGGCGCGGGCAAAGCGCTGCTGGGCCGCTGTCTGGCGACACAGCTGGGCGCCACGCTGCTGCGCCTGCGCGGTGCGAGCCTGGCGGCTCCGGGCGCAGCCGAGGGTGCGCGCCTCCTCCAGGCCGCCTTCGCGGCTGCGCGCTGCCGCCCTCCTGCAGTGCTGCTCATCAGCGAGTTGGACGCACTGCTCTCCGCCCGGGACGACGGCGCCACCGGCGCGCTCCAGGCGCCGCTCCTGGCCTGCCTGGACAGCGGCTGCGACGCGCGAGCCGACGGCGTGCTGATCGTGGGGACCACCTCGCGGCCCGCGGCTCTGGACGAGGCGACCCGCCGCCGCTTCGCTCTCCGCTTCTACGTGGCGCTGCCCGACGGTCCGGCCCGCGGGCAGATCCTGCAGCGGGCGCTGGCCCAGCAGGGCTGCGCGCTGAGCGAGCGGGAGCTCGCAGCCCTAGTGCAGGGCACCCAGGGCTTTTCTGGGGGAGAGCTGGGGCAGCTGTGCCAGCAGGCAGCGGCCGGGGCGGGCCTCCCGGGGCTGCAGCGCCCCCTCTCCTACAAGGACTTGGAGGCGGCGCTAGCCAAGGTGGGCCCCAGGGCTTCCCCCAAGGAGCTGGACTCGTTCGTGGAATGGGACAAGATGTACGGCTCCGGACACTGATGGCGCGCGGGGGAGGCCCTCCCTCCCCGCCTCCTCCGCTGGGAGGGAACGTGGCCAAATCGGGCTGGGAGGGAGCCCGAGTGGTGAATGTGGGGTGGGGGACGGGAGGGCTCTGCCGGTGAATTTTTCATGGGAAGGAAAATGCTTCTGCCAGGCAGATCGATGCCATACGCGCCGTGTACTCAGGTTTTTCCCTATTTATTGTGGACGGGAAGCTCGCCATCTCCGCCCGCGGACGGAGCCGATCCGGCATGGGCTGGCACCCCAGGCCTAAGGAACTCCTGCGCTCTCGCCACAATCCTTTTGTCTCCTCGCTCTCTGAATGCCCCCCCCCCGCCTTCTGCGCACCCGCTTAGTTTTCTCCCCCGTCGCTTTGTCACTAACCCCCCCATGCTGTCCCCATTCCTCTTCTGCTCCTCCCTTCCCTCCCACCTCCCCATCTATCACTCTCTGTGCTTCTCTCTCGTCCCTTGCGCTCCTGCATCCCTGTGCCTCTTGGTTCCTGCGCTTTAACGCCCCTCCCTGCCGTCTGTCCTTCTCATTCACACTGCGGTGACCTTTCGCAGGAGATCTGGAGGCCCAGGGGCTAAGGAAGACCCTCGGGAGGAGGGAGCCGCCTTGTCCCTTACCCAGCTGAAACCTTGGGTCTGGGGGAGGGGGGCAAGAGAAGAAGACCCAAAGAAGGGTATTTTTTTTTTTGGTTTGTTTTTGAGGGGAAGTCCCAGAAATGTAGCTTGTTTAATATTTTAGGCCCCTTATTTTTGTAAGATGTGTAGAATTTGCTGTTTTTCTTTTTTATTTTGACAACTCAGGAAGAAACTGACCTCAGAAAGAATGTTAGACTTTGGCTGCTCTCCTCTGTGTCCCCACCCCCACCCCAGAGGAGCAGACTCTCCCAGAAGAGTCAGAGAGGCTTGTGGGGAGGCAGAGGGAGACCAGCACTCGCTCCAGCCCCAGCTGTTCCTGGGATAGAAGCAGAATGTATTTGTACGGGCTTCCTCCTCAGGTCCCAGGTGTAGGCAGGGGTGTGGGATTTGAGTGGGGTTGGTCTTGCTTCCTTCTTGTTGCTCTCCCCCCTGGGTCCCACCCCTCGGCTTCAGGTGTTCTGTGAAGAATTATCCAGAGCTGGGGTGCCCTTGCCCATTTCCTGCCCCAAGAAGAAGGCCCAAATGGGAAGATGACCCTGCAGAGTGTCCCCAGAGAGGTCATCTCACCCGGCCTCTGCCTTGGCACAGAGGTCCTCAGTAACCTAGGGTGAGAGGATTCCCTAGGGAGGAAAGACCACCAGGGGCCTGCAAGTCTGGTTGGGCACAAAATCGACTACTATCCCTCAGCCACCTTTTCTGCTGCCCTCTGAGGAGGGGCGGGCATCCCCCCCCCCCCCGAAAGTTCTGCAGGGAAGTGGCCTTCCCATGTCCTACAGTCAGAGCCTGGAGTGGAAGGGTGTTTTTCCCTGACATGGGGCAGGGGCTGGTTTTAGCACTTCTCACACCCCTGAAAAATTTCCAGCAGGCTTGGAGCCCTTCTCTCTGAGAACTATATCCCTCTCCTTCCCACCAATTTTCCCCCAATGGAGTTCCAGGGCGCTCCCCCACCCCAAGCCCATTTCACAACTCTGATCTTTGGTCCAAAAGGGGGACACCCTCCACCTCCTTTTCTCTCTCCCAGACCAATTTCCCCTGCCACTCCCTGCCTGTCCCTACAGCTCCTATAGTCTGCATCCGGCTCTCCCGGCAGGGAGGGTATACATGGGGAACATTTCAGGGGCCACGGTGCTTAGGGCTGGTGCTGGCCGAGGGTGCTAACAGGGAAGCTGCTCTGTGTCCCCTTGGGCTCTTCCTCACCCTCCTCATCTTGAAGCCAGCCAGCCTATTGCAGGCCTTGGTGCCTCAGAAGCAGTGGCCTCAGGGTTTTGCTTTGAAAGAGCCTGGGAGGTAGCATGGAGTGAGGGGTTCTCTCAGGGGTGTGGGGACGGGGCGGGTGGGTAGAGGGTAGCAGGGCAGTGGGGTTGGGATCCCAGCCTCCCCTTCAAAGGCAGGCGGTCCTGGGAGTGGGTAGGAGCTCCATGACCAAGACCCAGGGTCCCCACTGATTCCTCTGCTGGGCCCTTCCTGTCCTTCAGGTTTGGGGAGCTTTGCACAAGGAGACAGCCCCCAATCTACTGGCACCTACCTCATGGGCATGGGGCAGGAAGGGCTGGGCAGGTCCAGCCCAGGCAATGTTGGGGGGCATACCAAAGAATCCAGGGGTGGGATATGGGGGGCAAGCTGGCCCTCTGCTTCCTCTGCCCAGATTGGGGATGGGGCCCTCTCCTCCAGCTGTAACCATGTCTACCTCATTTTGCTGCGTGTTGTACATGGACGTATTTATCTCCTGTCTAACGATGCTCTGCAGTTGTGGTCTGTCTACCTCAGAAGAGACTGTATTTTAAAAGAAAGTATTACACAGTATTAAAGTGATGACGTGGTTTCAGAAGGATTTCTTGGGAGCAGTGGGATGTGGGAGGCCAACCTCTGAGAATGCTTGGGCGCTCAGGTCTGCCAGGGCCCTGGGTATGGCTCTGGGTATTTCTGTTCCTCAGCAAAGTTATTTGTGGGACTCTTGTTTCTCACTGTGCACAGAGTGCCCGTCAGGTCTGGCACTGAGGCTGTAGGGTGAAAAGTCCCCGGATAGGGGCCTCTCCTGCAGTTCTTACCTCTCAGACTCAGGACTGGGGCTGAGAGGATGGGAAGGACGAGGGCATCCTTAAGACACTTTAGGACTTGACTGGGTATTGGGGATAATGGAGAGCAGGGGGTGGGGTCTAGGGATTTCTGGTGGAGGGCGAGGGGATGGTAAGTGAATTAGAAGAGAGGCGGATTGGCTAAATTCGAGGGATCAGAGGGACAGCCAGGCGCCTAGATTAGGCCCTTCAACATAAAGGCGCAGAATTCTAGCCTTCTGGGGGGAGGGGGTGTCGAGTCCCACCCAACCGCTGGGTATGGCAAATCCTTTCATCCCAGTTCCTGCGTTCTGTGAGCCTTCTCCAACCAGTTCGGGGTGCTGGAGGCCCCCTCCCCGTCCCGGGTATTGGGAGCCCCTCGCTCCCAGCCCCAGAGTGTTAAAATCTCCCCTGCCCCTGGCTGGGAGTCCTCCCCCGCACGTCAGCTCCCCGAATGTTCGAAGTCTCCGTCCTCCCACAATGCGTGGGTCAGTCTCGCATTCGGAGCCCCTGCCCACACGGCCTGCGGGCGCGGTCGCCACGGCGATGGCGGCTCGGGCTGTGGTCCTGGCGCTCTGGGGCTGGGTGGGGTCCTGCGGGGCCCTGGACGCCATGGGCCCGCACGCGGCTGTCCGTCTGGCGGAGCTGCTGACCCCGGAGGAGTGTGACCATTTTCGGTCGCTCTTGGAGGCGCCGGAGCCCGACGTGGAGACCGAGCTGGCCCGGCTTTCTGAGGACCGGCTGGCGCGGCCCACTTCGGGGTCGCCGGGCCAGCAGGGGAGGCGACGGCGGGAGGCGGCCGAGGCCCCGGCGAGCCAGTCGGCGGAGCGCGGGGAGGTGTCCGACGGCTGCCGGGAGGCGCTGGCGTCCTGGCTGGCTGCAGAGGCCCCGTCGCTGTCTTGGGACCTCGTGGCCCGCGCCCTGCGGCGCAGCGGCCGCCCCGACGTGGCCCGGGAGCTGAGCAAGAACCTCCACCAGCAGGCGACGCTGCAGCTGCGCAGATCCGGGCAGCGCTACCTGCCGCCGCCCGGTGCCGCCGTGCCCGCCCCGGTGCCAGCCCCGGCTCCAGCTCCCGCCCCGGCTCCAGCTCCAGCTCCAGCTCCCGCCCCGGCTCCAGCTCCCGCCCCGGCTC